>CM060879.1:7959453-8064773 GCA_030737845.1 Acorus calamus
GTTCTGGTCGAAAAAAGCTCTCTTGGTTGGAAAATGACATTCAGGCAGACGAAATGCTCTTTTGGGTCGAAAATTTCTTTTCTGGTCTGGAAAGCTCTCGTTTCCTCGAAAAAAATGATGTTAGGTCGTTTTGCGTCGGAGATGCGATTTGGGTGTCAGAATGCTGTTCGTATAAGAAACGCTGCTTTGGTCGAAAAAATGGCATTTGGATCCTGGTTTAGTGCAAAAATGTTGTCTTCGTTGTAAATGGATGTTCGGGTCGACAAATTGCTGTCTGGGTCAAAAACGATTTTCTGATCGGACAAGTGCTGCTTGGGCCCAAGAAAATGTTGTTCGGGTCTAAAAATGATATTTGGGTTGAAATCGATGTCTCGGCCAGAAACAACCGTCGGTGTGAAAATGATGTTGGAGTTAAAACAAAATGTTGTTTGCGCCAAAATATGATATTTAGCTTGAGAACATTTTGTTTTAGGCCGGAACAAAAAAAAAAGGTTTTTGGGTATGTGCGGGTCGAAAAATTGTGTTTGGACCTTGAAATGCTACTTTGGCTGAAGAAATGCAGTTTGGGTTGAGAAATGTTGTGCTGCTCTCGAAATGACGTTTTGGGTCAGAAATTTAATTCTGGGTCGAAATGTGCAGATTGGGTTGATAAAGTGCAGTTTTGGTTGTATATGGATAGAAAACTGCTTTCCGATTCGAAAATTGCCTTTTGGGTTGAGGAATGCTGTTCGCATGAAATAAAAATGTCGTTCGCAATGAAAAAATGATGTTTGGGTAAAAAAAATCTTGCTTGGGATGAAATATCCTGTTCATGGAGAAAAATGACGTTCGGGTCGTGTCTGAAACGAAAAAATCAGTTTCAGTAGAGAAAATGGGGGTTGGGTTGAAAATTGCGTTTCGCGTTGAAGGAATAGGGTTTGTTTCGAAAAATTTAGTTTGCATCGAAGAAACGCTGCTCGGAAAAAAATAGATGGTCCCTTGGTCCAAAAATGTGTTTTGGGTCGTTCCTGGGTCGAAAAATGCTTTTTTGTTCGAAATAATGGTGTTCCGGTCGAGTTAGGGTCGAAAAATGTATTTTGTCCCGAAAGATGCAGTTCGGGTTTAGTAATGTTGTTCAGGTCTGAAAATGATCTTCGGCTCACGTTTGGATCGAAATATAATGTTTGGGTAGAAAAACGCTATTCGGGTGGAAAATATGTTGTTTTGGTTGTGAATTCTTTTTTGTGTTTAAAAATGATGTTCGGGTAGAAAAATGGTGTTTGGGTTCAAAAAATTTGGTTGGGGTCAAAATGTGCTGTTTGGGTAGAAAAAGTGCAGTTCGGGTCGTGTTTCGATCGAAAGAAGATTTTTATGTTTGGGTTGTTGAAAATACAGTTTGGGTCGAAAGAATGTTGTTTGGGTCTAGGATTGTTGTTTGGATCGAAATAATGCTGCTTGGGTTTGAGAAAACGTTTTTTGCTCCAAAAAATGAAGTTTGAGTACAGAAAACGCTGTTTTGGTCGAACTAATGATGTTCTTGTCATTTTTGGGTTGAAAATGAGATTCGGGCCCCAATATCCGGTTTGCTCCAGAAAATGCTGTTCGGGACGAAAATAAGTAGTTTGGGTCGTGTTCTGGTCGAAAAAAGCCCTCTTGGATGGAAAATGATGTTCAGGCCGACCAAATGCTGTTTGGCTCGAAAATTTCTTTTCCGGTTCGGAAAGTTCTCTTTTCCTAGAAAAAATGATGGTTAGGTAGTTTTGGCGTCGGAGATGCGATTTGGATGTCAGAATGCTGTTCGTATAAGAAAATGTTGTTTTGGTCGAAAAAATGGCATTTGGATCCTGGTTTAGTCCAAAAATGCTGTCTTCGTTGTAAATGGGTGTTCGGGTCGACAAATTGCTGTCTGGGTCGAAAAACGATTTTCTGATCGGGACAAGTGCTGCTTGGGCCCAAGAAAATGTTGTTCGGGCCTAAAAATGATATTTGGGTTGAAAATCGATGTCTCCGGCCAGAAAACTCCGTTCGGGTGTGAAAATGATGTTGGAGTTAAAACAAAATGTTGTTTGCGCCAAAATGTGATATTTAGCTTTAGAACATTTTGTTTTAGGCCGAAACAAAAAAAAAAAAGGTTTTTGGGTGTGTGCGGGTCGAAAAATTGTGTTTGGACCGTGAAATGCTACTTTGGCTGAAAAAATGCAGTTCGGGTTGAGAAATGTTGTGCTGCTCTCGAAATGAAGTTTTGGGTCAGAAATTTAATTCTGGGTCGAAATGTGCTGATTGGGTTGATAAAGTGCAGTTTTGGTTGTATATGGATAGAAACCTTCTTTTCGATTCGAAAATTGCCTTTTGGGTTGAGGAATGCTGTTCGCGTGAAATAAAAATGTCGTTCGCAATGGAAAAATGATGTTTGGGTAAAAAAAATCTTGCTTGGGATGAAATATCCTGTTCATGGAGAAAAATGACGTTCGGGTCGTGTCTGAAACGAAAAAATCATTTTCAGAAGAGAAAACGGGGGTTGTGTTGAAAATTGCATTTCGCGTTGAAGGAATAGGGTTTGTTTCGAAAAATTTAGTTTGCATAGAAGAAACACTGCTCGGAAAAAAATAGATGGTCCCTTGGTACAAAAATGTGTTTTGGGTCGTGCCTGGGTCGAAAATGCTTTTTTTGGTCGAAATAATGGTGTTGCGGTCGAGTTAGGGTCGAAAAATGTATTTTGTCTCGAAAAATGCAATTTGGCTTTAGTAATGTTGTTCAGGTCTAAAAATGATCTTTGGCTCACGTTTGGGAAATATAATGTTTGGGTAAAAACGCTATTCGGGTGGAAAAAATGTTGTTTTGGTTCTGAATTCTTTTTTGTGTTTAAAAATGATGTTCGGGTAGAAAAATGGTGTTTGGGTTCAAAAAACTTGGTTGGGGTCAAAATGTGCTGTTTGGATAGAAAAAGTGCAGTTCGGGTCGTGTTTCGATCGAAAGAAGATTTTTATGTTTGGGTTGTTGAAAAATACAGTTTGGGTCGAAAGAATGTTGTTTGGGTCTAGGATTGTTGTTTGGATCGAAATAATGCTGCTTTGGGTTTGAGAAAATTTTTTGCTCCAAAAAATGATGTTTGAGTACAGAAAACTCTGTTTTGGTCGAACTAATGATATTCTTGTCATTTTTGGTTCGAAAATGCGATACGGGTCCCAATATCGGTTTGCTCTAGAAATTGCTGTTCGGGTCGATAATAAGTATTTTGGGTCGTGTTCTGGTCGAAAAAAGCTCTCTTGGTTGGAAAATGACATTCAGGCAGACGAAATGCTCTTTTGGGTCGAAAATTTCTTTTCTGGTCTGGAAAGCTCTCGTTTCCTCGAAAAAAATGATGTTTAGGTCGTTTTGGCGTCGGAGATGCGATTTGGGTGTCAGAATGCTGTTCGTATAAGAAAACGCTGCTTTGGTCGAAAAAATGGCATTTGGATCCTGGTTTAGTGCAAAAATGTTGTCTTCGTTGTAAAAGGATGTTCGGGTCGACAAATTGCTGTCTGGGTCAAAAATCGATTTTCTGATCGGGACAAGTGCTGCTTGGGCCCAAGAAAATGTTGTTCGGGTCTAAAAATGATATTTGGGTTGAAAATCGATGTCTCCGGCCAGAAAACACCGTTCGGGTGTGAAAATGATGTTGGAGTTAAAACAAAATGTTGTTTGCGCCAAAATATGATATTTAGCTTGAGAACATTTTGTTTTAGGCCGGAACAAAAAAAAAAGGTTTTTGGGTATGTGCGGGTCGAAAAATTGTGTTTGGACCTTGAAATGCTACTTTGGCTGAAGAAATGCAGTTTGGGTTGAGAAATGTTGTGCTGCTCTCGAAATGACGTTTTGGGTCAGAAATTTAATTCTGGGTCGAAATGTGCAGATTGGGTTGATAAAGTGCAGTTTTGGTTGTATATGGATAGAAAACTGCTTTCCGATTCGAAAATTGCCTTTTGGGTTGAGGAATGCTGTTCGCATGAAATAAAAATGTCGTTCGCAATGAAAAAATGATGTTTGGGTAAAAAAAATCTTGCTTGGGATGAAATATCCTGTTCATGGAGAAAAATGACGTTCGGGTCGTGTCTGAAACGAAAAAATCAGTTTCAGTAGAGAAAATGGGGGTTGGGTTGAAAATTGCGTTTCGCGTTGAAGGAATAGGGTTTGTTTCGAAAAATTTAGTTTGCATCGAAGAAACGCTGCTCGGAAAAAAATAGATGGTCCCTTGGTCCAAAAATGTGTTTTGGGTCGTTCCTGGGTCGAAAAATGCTTTTTTGTTCGAAATAATGGTGTTCCGGTCGAGTTAGGGTCGAAAAATGTATTTTGTCCCGAAAGATGCAGTTCGGGTTTAGTAATGTTGTTCAGGTAGAAAAATGATCTTCGGCTCACGTTTGGATCGAAATATAATGTTTGGGTAGAAAAACGCTATTCGGGTGGAAAATATGTTGTTTTGGTTGTGAATTCTTTTTTGTGTTTAAAAATGATGTTCGGGTAGAAAAATGGTGTTTGGGTTCAAAAAATTTGGTTGGGGTCAAAATGTGCTGTTTGGGTAGAAAAAGTGCAGTTCGGGTCGTGTTTCGATCGAAAGAAGATTTTTATGTTTGGGTTGTTGAAAATACAGTTTGGGTCGAAAGAATGTTGTTTGGGTCTAGGATTGTTGTTTGGATCGAAATAATGCTGCTTGGGTTTGAGAAAACGTTTTTTGCTCCAAAAAATGAAGTTTGAGTACAGAAAACGCTGTTTTGGTCGAACTAATGATGTTCTTGTCATTTTTGGGTTGAAAATGAGATTCGGGCCCCAATATCCGGTTTGCTCCAGAAAATGCTGTTCGGGACGAAAATAAGTAGTTTGGGTCGTGTTCTGGTCGAAAAAAGCCCTCTTGGATGGAAAATGATGTTCAGGCCGACCAAATGCTGTTTGGCTCGAAAATTTCTTTTCCGGTTCGGAAAGTTCTCTTTTCCTAGAAAAAATGATGGTTAGGTAGTTTTGGCGTCGGAGATGCGATTTGGATGTCAGAATGCTGTTCGTATAAGAAAATGTTGTTTTGGTCGAAAAAATGGCATTTGGATCCTGGTTTAGTCCAAAAATGCTGTCTTCGTTGTAAATGGGTGTTCGGGTCGACAAATTGCTGTCTGGGTCGAAAAACGATTTTCTGATCGGGACAAGTGCTGCTTGGGCCCAAGAAAATGTTGTTCGGGCCTAAAAATGATATTTGGGTTGAAAATCGATGTCTCCGGCCAGAAAACTCCGTTCGGGTGTGAAAATGATGTTGGAGTTAAAACAAAATGTTGTTTGCGCCAAAATGTGATATTTAGCTTTAGAACATTTTGTTTTAGGCCGAAACAAAAAAAAAAAGGTTTTTGGGTGTGTGCGGGTCGAAAAATTGTGTTTGGACCGTGAAATGCTACTTTGGCTGAAAAAATGCAGTTCGGGTTGAGAAATGTTGTGCTGCTCTCGAAATGAAGTTTTGGGTCAGAAATTTAATTCTGGGTCGAAATGTGCTGATTGGGTTGATAAAGTGCAGTTTTGGTTGTATATGGATAGAAACCTTCTTTTCGATTCGAAAATTGCCTTTTGGGTTGAGGAATGCTGTTCGCGTGAAATAAAAATGGAAAAATGATGTTTGGGTAAAAAAAATCTTGCTTGGGATGAAATATCCTGTTCATGGAGAAAAATGACGTTCGGGTCGTGTCTGAAACGAAAAAATCATTTTCAGAAGAGAAAACGGGGGTTGTGTTGAAAATTGCATTTCGCGTTGAAGGAATAGGGTTTGTTTCGAAAAATTTAGTTTGCATAGAAGAAACACTGCTCGGAAAAAAATAGATGGTCCCTTGGTACAAAAATGTGTTTTGGGTCGTAAAATGCTTTTTTGGTCGAAATAATGGTGTTGCGGTCGAGTTAGGGTCGAAAAATGTATTTTGTCTCGAAAAATGCAATTTGGCTTTAGTAATGTTGTTCAGGTCTAAAAATGATCTTTGGCTCACGTTGGGTCGTTGTTTGGGTAGAAAAACGCTATTCGGGTGGAAAAAATGTTGTTTTGGTTCTGAATTCTTTTTTGTGTTTAAAAATGATGTTCGGGTAGAAAAATGGTGTTTGGGTTCAAAAAACTTGGTTGGGGTCAAAATGTGCTGTTTGGATAGAAAAAGTGCAGTTCGGGTCGTGTTTCGATCGAAAGAAGATTTTTATGTTTGGGTTGTTGAAAAATACAGTTTGGGTCGAAAGAATGTTGTTTGGGTCTAGGATTGTTGTTTGGATCGAAATAATGCTGCTTTGGGTTTGAGAAATCATTTTTTGCTCCAAAAAATGATGTTTGAGTACAGAAAACTCTGTTTTGGTCGAACTAATGATATTCTTGTCATTTTTGGTTCGAAAATGCGATACGGGTCCCAATATACGGTTTGCTCTAGAAATTGCTGTTCGGGTCGATAATAAGTATTTTGGGTCGTGTTCTGGTCGAAAAAAGCTCTCTTGGTTGGAAAATGACATTCAGGCAGACGAAATGCTCTTTTGGGTCGAAAATTTCTTTTCTGGTCTGGAAAGCTCTCGTTTCCTCGAAAAAAATGATGTTTAGGTCGTTTTGGCGTCGGAGATGCGATTTGGGTGTCAGAATGCTGTTCGTATAAGAAAACGCTGCTTTGGTCGAAAAAATGGCATTTGGATCCTGGTTTAGTGCAAAAATGTTGTCTTCGTTGTAAAAGGATGTTCGGGTCGACAAATTGCTGTCTGGGTCAAAAATCGATTTTCTGATCGGGACAAGTGCTGCTTGGGCCCAAGAAAATGTTGTTCGGGTCTAAAAATGATATTTGGGTTGAAAATCGATGTCTCCGGCCAGAAAACACCGTTCGGGTGTGAAAATGATGTTGGAGTTAAAACAAAATGTTGTTTGCGCCAAAATATGATATTTAGCTTGAGAACATTTTGTTTTAGGCCGGAACAAAAAAAAAAGGTTTTTGGGTATGTGCGGGTCGAAAAATTGTGTTTGGACCTTGAAATGCTACTTTGGCTGAAGAAATGCAGTTTGGGTTGAGAAATGTTGTGCTGCTCTCGAAATGACGTTTTGGGTCAGAAATTTAATTCTGGGTCGAAATGTGCAGATTGGGTTGATAAAGTGCAGTTTTGGTTGTATATGGATAGAAAACTGCTTTCCGATTCGAAAATTGCCTTTTGGGTTGAGGAATGCTGTTCGCATGAAATAAAAATGTCGTTCGCAATGAAAAAATGATGTTTGGGTAAAAAAAATCTTGCTTGGGATGAAATATCCTGTTCATGGAGAAAAATGACGTTCGGGTCGTGTCTGAAACGAAAAAATCAGTTTCAGTAGAGAAAATGGGGGTTGGGTTGAAAATTGCGTTTCGCGTTGAAGGAATAGGGTTTGTTTCGAAAAATTTAGTTTGCATCGAAGAAACGCTGCTCGGAAAAAAATAGATGGTCCCTTGGTCCAAAAATGTGTTTTGGGTCGTTCCTGGGTCGAAAAATGCTTTTTTGTTCGAAATAATGGTGTTCCGGTCGAGTTAGGGTCGAAAAATGTATTTTGTCCCGAAAGATGCAGTTCGGGTTTAGTAATGTTGTTCAGGTAGAAAAATGATCTTCGGCTCACGTTTGGATCGAAATATAATGTTTGGGTAGAAAAACGCTATTCGGGTGGAAAATATGTTGTTTTGGTTGTGAATTCTTTTTTGTGTTTAAAAATGATGTTCGGGTAGAAAAATGGTGTTTGGGTTCAAAAAATTTGGTTGGGGTCAAAATGTGCTGTTTGGGTAGAAAAAGTGCAGTTCGGGTCGTGTTTCGATCGAAAGAAGATTTTTATGTTTGGGTTGTTGAAAATACAGTTTGGGTCGAAAGAATGTTGTTTGGGTCTAGGATTGTTGTTTGGATCGAAATAATGCTGCTTGGGTTTGAGAAAACGTTTTTTGCTCCAAAAAATGAAGTTTGAGTACAGAAAACGCTGTTTTGGTCGAACTAATGATGTTCTTGTCATTTTTGGGTTGAAAATGAGATTCGGGCCCCAATATCCGGTTTGCTCCAGAAAATGCTGTTCGGGACGAAAATAAGTAGTTTGGGTCGTGTTCTGGTCGAAAAAAGCCCTCTTGGATGGAAAATGATGTTCAGGCCGACCAAATGCTGTTTTGGGTCGAAAATTTCTTTTCCGGTTCGGAAAGTTCTCTTTTCCTCGAAAAAATGATGGTTAGGTAGTTTTGGCGTCGGAGATGCGATTTGGATGTCAGAATGCTGTTCGTATAAGAAAATGTTGTTTTGGTCGAAAAAATGGCATTTGGATCCTGGTTTAGTCCAAAAATGCTGTCTTCGTTGTAAATGGGTGTTCGGGTCGACAAATTGCTGTCTGGGTCGAAAAACGATTTTCTGATCGGGACAAGTGCTGCTTGGGCCCAAGAAAATGTTGTTCGGGCCTAAAAATGATATTTGGGTTGAAAATCGATGTCTCCGGCCAGAAAACTCCGTTCGGGTGTGAAAATGATGTTGGAGTTAAAACAAAATGTTGTTTGCGCCAAAATGTGATATTTAGCTTTAGAACATTTTGTTTTAGGCCGAAACAAAAAAAAAAAAGGTTTTTGGGTGTGTGCGGGTCGAAAAATTGTGTTTGGACCGTGAAATGCTACTTTGGCTGAAAAAATGCAGTTCGGGTTGAGAAATGTTGTGCTGCTCTCGAAATGAAGTTTTGGGTCAGAAATTTAATTCTGGGTCGAAATGTGCTGATTGGGTTGATAAAGTGCAGTTTTGGTTGTATATGGATAGAAACCTTCTTTCGATTCGAAAATTGCCTTTTGGGTTGAGGAATGCTGTTCGCGTGAAATAAAAATGCCGTTCGCAATGGAAAAATGATGTTTGGGTAAAAAAAATCTTGCTTGGGATGAAATATCCTGTTCATGGAGAAAAATGACGTTCGGGTCGTGTCTGAAACGAAAAAATCATTTTCAGAAGAGAAAACGGGGGTTGGTTGAAAATTGCATTTCGCGTTGAAGGAATAGGGTTTGTTTCGAAAAATTTAGTTTGCATAGAAGAAACACTGCTCGGAAAAAAATAGATGGTCCCTTGGTCCAAAAATGTGTTTTGGGTCGTGCCTGGGTCGAAAATGCTTTTTTGGTCGAAATAATGGTGTTGCGGTCGAGTTAGGGTCGAAAAATGTATTTTGTCTCGAAAAATGCAGTTTGGCTTTAGTAATGTTGTTCAGGTCTAAAAATGATCTTTGGCTCACGTTTGGGTAGAAATATAATGTTTGGGTAGAAAAACGCTATTCGGGTGGAAAAAATGTTGTTTTGGTTGTGAATTCTTTTTTGTGTTTAAAAATGATGTTCGGGTAGAAAAATGGTGTTTGGGTTCAAAAAATTTGGTTGGGGTCAAAATGTGCTGTTTGGATAGAAAAAGTGCAGTTCGGGTCGTGTTTCGATCGAAAGAAGATTTTTATGTTTGGGTTGTTGAAAAATACAGTTTGGGTCGAAAGAATGTTGTTTGGGTCTAGGATTGTTGTTTGGATCGAAATAATGCTGCTTTGGGTTTGAGAAATCACGTTTTTTGCTCCAAAAAATGATGTTTGAGTACAGAAAACTGCTGTTTTGGTCGAACTAATGATGTTCTTGTCATTTTTGGTTCGAAAATGCGATTCGGGCCCCAATATCCGGTTTGCTCCAGAAAATGCTGTTCGGGACGAAAATAAGTAGTTTGGGTCGTGTTCTGGTCGAAAAAAGCTCTCTTGGTTGGAAAATGACATTCAGGCAGACGAAATGCTCTTTTGGGTCGAAAATTTCTTTTCTGGTCTGGAAAGCTCTTTTCCTCGAAAAAAATGATGTTTAGGTCGTTTTGGCGTCGGAGATGCGATTTGGGTGTCAGAATGCTGTTCGTATAAGAAAATGCTTGCTTTGGTCGAAAAAATGGCATTTGGATCCTGGTTTAGTGCAAAAATGTTGTCTTCGTTGTAAAAGGATGTTCGGGTCGACAAATTGCTGTCTGGGTCAAAAATCGATTTTCTGATCGGGACAAGTGCTGCTTGGGCCCAAGAAAATGTTGTTCGGGTCTAAAAATGATATTTGGGTTGAAAATCGATGTCTCCGGCCAGAAAACACCGTTCGGGTGTGAAAATGATGTTGGAGTTAAAACAAAATGTTGTTTGCGCCAAAATATGATATTTAGCTTGAGAACATTTTGTTTTAGGCCGGAACAAAAAAAAAAGGTTTTTGGGTATGTGCGGGTCGAAAAATTGTGTTTGGACCTTGAAATGCTACTTTGGCTGAAGAAATGCAGTTTGGGTTGAGAAATGTTGTGCTGCTCTCGAAATGACGTTTTGGGTCAGAAATTTAATTCTGGGTCGAAATGTGCAGATTGGGTTGATAAAGTGCAGTTTTGGTTGTATATGGATAGAAAACTGCTTTCCGATTCGAAAATTGCCTTTTGGGTTGAGGAATGCTGTTCGCATGAAATAAAAATGTCGTTCGCAATGAAAAAATGATGTTTGGGTAAAAAAAATCTTGCTTGGGATGAAATATCCTGTTCATGGAGAAAAATGACGTTCGGGTCGTGTCTGAAACGAAAAAATCAGTTTCAGTAGAGAAAATGGGGGTTGGGTTGAAAATTGCGTTTCGCGTTGAAGGAATAGGGTTTGTTTCGAAAAATTTAGTTTGCATCGAAGAAACGCTGCTCGGAAAAAAATAGATGGTCCCTTGGTCCAAAAATGTGTTTTGGGTCGTTCCTGGGTCGAAAAATGCTTTTTTGTTCGAAATAATGGTGTTCCGGTCGAGTTAGGGTCGAAAAATGTATTTTGTCCCGAAAGATGCAGTTTGGCATTAGTAATGTTGTTCAGGTCTAAAAATGATCTTTGGCTCACGTTTGGGTCGAAATATAATGTTTGGGTAGAAAAACGCTATTCGGGTGGAAAAAAGTTGTTTTGGTTGTGAATTCTTTTTTGTGTTTAAAAATGATGTTCGGGTAGAAAAATTGTGTTTGGGTTCAAAAAATTTGGTTGGGGTCAAAATGTGCTGTTTGGGTAGAAAAAGTGCAGTTCGGGTCGTGTTTCGATCGAAAGAAGATTTTTATGTTTGGGTTGTTGAAAAATACAGTTTGGGTCGAAAGAATGTTGTTTGGGTCTAGGATTGTTGTTTGGATCGAAATAATGCTGTTTGGGTTTGAGAAAACGTTTTTTGCTCCAAAAAATGATGTTTGAGTACAGAAAACGCTGTTTTGGTCGAACTAATGATGTTCTTGTCATTTTTGGGTTGAAAATGCGATTCGGGCCCCAATATCCGGTTTGCTCCAGAAAATGCTGTTCGGGTCGATAATAAGTAGTTTGGGTCGTGTTCTGGTCGAAAAAAGCCCTCTTGGTTGGAAAATGATGTTCAGGCCGACGAAATGCTGTTTGGCTCGAAAATTTCTTTTCTGGTCTGGAAAGTTCTCTTTTCCTCGAAAAAATGATGTTTAGGTCGTTTTGGCGTCGGAGATGCGATTTGGGTGTCAGAATGCTGTTCGTATAAGAAAATGCTGTTTTGGTCGAAAAAATGGCATTTGGATCCTGGTTTAGTCCAAAAATGCTGTCTTCGTTGTAAAAGGATGTTCGGGTCGACAAATTGCTGTCTGGGTCGAAAAACGATTTTCTGATCGGGACAAGTGCTGCTTGGGCCCAAGAAAATGTTGTTCGGGTCTAAAAATGATATTTGGGTTGAAAATCGATGTCTCCGGCCAGAAAACACCGTTCGGGTGTGAAAATGATGTTGGAGTTAAAACAAAATGTTGTTTGCGCCAAAATATGATATTTAGCTTGAGAACATTTTGTTTTAGGCCGAAACAAAAAAAAAAAAGGTTTTTGGGTGTGTGCGGGTCGAAAAATTGTGTTTGGACCGTGAAATGCTACTTTGGCTGAAAAAATGCAGTTTGGGTTGAGAAATGTTGTGCTGCTCTCGAAATGAAGTTTTGGGTCAGAAATTTAATTCTGGGTCGAAATGTGCTGATTGGGTTGATAAAGTGCAGTTTTGGTTGTATATGGATAGAAACCTGCTTTTCGATTCGAAAATTGCCTTTTGGGTTGAGGAATGCTGTTCGCGTGAAATAAAAATGTCGTTCGCAATGGAAAAATGATGTTTGGGTAAAAAAAATCTTGCTTGGGATGAAATATCCTGTTCATGGAGAAAAATGACGTTCGGGTCGTGTCTGAAACGAAAAAATCAGTTTCAGAAGAGAAAATGGGGGTTGGGTTGAAAATTGCGTTTCGCGTTGAAGGAATAGGGTTTGTTTCGAAAAATTTAGTTTGCATCGAAGAAACGCTGCTCGGAAAAAAATAGATGGTCCCTTGGTCCAAAAATGTGTTTTGGGTCGTTCCTGGGTCGAAAAATGCTTTTTTGTTCGAAATAATGGTGTTTCGGTCGAGTTAGGGTCGAAAAATGTATTTTGTCTCGAAAAATGCAGTTTGGCTTTAGTAATGTTGTTCAGGTCTAAAAATGATCTTTGGCTCACGTTTGGGTCGAAATATAATGTTTGGGTAGAAAAACGCTATTCGGGTGGAAAAAATGTTGTTTTGGTTGTGAATTCTTTTTTGTGTTTAAAAATGATGTTCGGGTAGAAAAATGGTGTTTGGGTTCAAAAAATTTGGTTGGGGTCAAAATGTGCTGTTTGGATAGAAAAAGTGCAGTTCGGGTCGTGTTTCGATCGAAAGAAGATTTTTATGTTTGGGTTGTTGAAAAATACAGTTTGGGTCGAAAGAATGTTGTTTGGGTCTAGGATTGTTGTTTGGATCGAAATAATGCTGCTTTGGGTTTGAGAAAACGTTTTTTGCTCCAAAAAATGATGTTTGAGTACAGAAAACGCTGTTTTGGTCGAACTAATGATTTTCTTGTCATTTTTGGGTTCGAAAATGCGATACGGGTCCCAATATCCGGTTTGCTCTAGAAATTGCTGTTCGGGTCGATAATAAGTATTTTGGGTCGTGTTCTGGTCGAAAAAAGCTCTCTTGGTTGGAAAATGACATTCAGGCCGACGAAATGCTCTTTTGGGTCGAAAATTTCTTTTCTGGTCTGGAAAGCTCTCTTTTCCTCGAAAAAATGATGTTTAGGTCGTTTTGGCGTCGGAGATGCGATTTGGGTGTCAGAATGCTGTTCGTATAAGAAAATGCTGTTTTGGTCGAAAAAATGGCATTTGGATCCTGGTTTAGTGCAAAAATGTTGTCTTCGTTGTAAAAGGATGTTCGGGTCGACAAATTGCTGTCTGGGTCAAAAAACGATTTTCTGATCGGGACAAGTGCTGCTTGGGCCCAAGAAAATGTTGTTCGGGTCTAAAAATGATATTTGGGTTGAAAATCGATGTCTCCGGCCAGAAAACACCGTTCGGGTGTGAAAATGATGTTGGAGTTAAAACAAAATGTTGTTTGCGCCAAAATATGATATTTAGCTTGAGAACATTTTGTTTTAGGCCGGAACAAAAAAAAAAGGTTTTTGGGTATGTGCGGGTCGAAAAATTGTGTTTGGACCTTGAAATGCTACTTTGGCTGAAGAAATGCAGTTTGGGTTGAGAAATGTTGTGCTGCTCTCGAAATGACGTTTTGGGTCAGAAATTTAATTCTGGGTCGAAATGTGCAGATTGGGTTGATAAAGTGCAGTTTTGGTTGTATATGGATAGAAAACTGCTTTCCGATTCGAAAATTGCCTTTTGGGTTGAGGAATGCTGTTCGCATGAAATAAAAATGTCGTTCGCAATGAAAAAATGATGTTTGGGTAAAAAAAATCTTGCTTGGGATGAAATATCCTGTTCATGGAGAAAAATGACGTTCGGGTCGTGTCTGAAACGAAAAAATCAGTTTCAGTAGAGAAAATGGGGGTTGGGTTGAAAATTGCGTTTCGCGTTGAAGGAATAGGGTTTGTTTCGAAAAATTTAGTTTGCATCGAAGAAACGCTGCTCGGAAAAAAATAGATGGTCCCTTGGTCCAAAAATGTGTTTTGGGTCGTTCCTGGGTCGAAAAATGCTTTTTTGTTCGAAATAATGGTGTTCCGGTCGAGTTAGGGTCGAAAAATGTATTTTGTCTCGAAAAATGCAGTTTGGCTTTAGTAATGTTGTTCAGGTCTAAAAATGATCTTTGGCTCACGTTTGGGTCGAAATATAATGTTTGGGTAGAAAAACGCTATTCGGGTGGAAAAAATGTTGTTTTGGTTGTGAATTCTTTTTTGTGTTTAAAAATGATGTTCGGGTAGAAAAATGGTGTTTGGGTTCAAAAAATTTGGTTGGGGTCAAAATGTGCTGTTTGGATAGAAAAAGTGCAGTTCGGGTCGTGTTTCGATCGAAAGAAGATTTTTATGTTTGGGTTGTTGAAAAATACAGTTTGGGTCGAAAGAATGTTGTTTGGGTCTAGGATTGTTGTTTGGATCGAAATAATGCTGCTTGGGTTTGAGAAAACGTTTTTTGCTCCAAAAAATGAAGTTTGAGTACAGAAAACGCTGTTTTGGTCGAACTAATGATGTTCTTGTCATTTTTGGGTTGAAAATGAGATTCGGGCCCCAATATCCGGTTTGCTCCAGAAAATGCTGTTCGGGACGAAAATAAGTACCCTCTTGGATGGAAAATGATGTTCAGGCCGACCAAATGCTGTTTGGGTCGAAAATTTCTTTTCTGGTTCGGAAAGTTCTCTTTTCCTCGAAAAAATGATGGTTAGGTCGTTTTGGCGTCGGAGATGCGATTTGGGTGTCAGAATGCTGTTCGTATAAGAAAATGTTGTTTTGGTCGAAAAAATGGCATTTGGATCCTGGTTTAGTCCAAAAATGCTGTCTTCGTTGTAAATGGGTGTTCGGGTCGACAAATTGCTGTCTGGGTCGAAAAACGATTTTCTGATCGGGACAAGTGCTGCTTGGGCCCAAGAAAATGTTGTTCGGGTCTAAAAATGATATTTGGGTTGAAAATCGATGTCTCCGGCCAGAAAACTCCGTTCGGGTGTGAAAATGATGTTGGAGTTAAAACAAAATGTTGTTTGCGCCAAAATGTGATATTTAGCTTGAGAACATTTTGTTTTAGGCCGAAACAAAAAAAAAAAGGTTTTTGGGTATGTGCGGGTCGAAAAATTGTGTTTGGACCGTGAAATGCTACTTTGGCTGAAGAAATGCAGTTTGGGTTGAGAAATGTTGTGCTGCTCTCGAAATGACGTTTTGGGTCAGAAATTTAATTCTGGGTCGAAATGTGCTGATTGGGTTGATAAAGTGCAGTTTTGGTTGTATATGGATAGAAAACTGCTTTTCGATTCGAAAATTGCCTTTTGGGTTGAGGAATGCTGTTCGCGTGAAATAAAAATGTCGTTCGCAATGAAAAAATGATGTTTGGGTAAAAAAAATCTTGCTTGGGATGAAATATCCTGTTCATGGAGAAAAATGACGTTCGGGTCGTGTCTGAAACGAAAAAATCAGTTTCAGTAGAGAAAATGGGGGTTGGGTTGAAAATTGCGTTTCGCGTTGAAGGAATAGGGTTTGTTTCGAAAAATTTAGTTTGCATCGAAGAAACGCTGCTCGGAAAAAAATAGATGGTCCCTTGGTCCAAAAATGTGTTTTGGGTCGTGCCTGGGTCGAAAAATGCTTTTTTGGTCGAAATAATGGTGTTCCGGTCGAGTTAGGGTCGAAAAATGTATTTTGTCTCGAAAAATGCAGTTTGGCTTTAGTAATGTTGTTCAGGTCTGAAAATGATGTTTGGCTCACGTTTGGGTCGAAATATAATGTTTGGGTAGAAAAACGCTATTCGGGTGGAAAAAATGTTGTTTTGGTTGTGAATTCTTTTTTGTGTTTAAAAATGATGTTCGGGTAGAAAAATGGTGTTTGGGTTCAAAAAATTTGGTTGGGGTCAAAATGTGCTGTTTGGATAGAAAAAGTGCAGTTCGGGTCGTGTTTCGATCGAAAGAAGATTTTTATGTTTGGGTTGTTGAAAAATACAGTTTGGGTCGAAAGAATGTTGTTTGGGTCTAGGATTGTTGTTTGGATCGAAATAATGCTGCTTTGGGTTTGAGAAATCGTTTTTTGCTCCAAAAAATGAAGTTTGAGTACAGAAAACGCTGTTTTGGTCGAACTAATGATGTTCTTGTCATTTTTGGGTTGAAAATGAGATTCGGGCCCCAATATCCGGTTTGCTCCAGAAAATGCTGTTCGGGACGAAAATAAGTAGTTTGGGTCGTGTTCTGGTCGAAAAAAGCCCTCTTGGATGGAAAATGATGTTCAGGCCGACCAAATGCTGTTTGGGTCGAAAATTTCTTTTCTGGTTCGGAAAGTTCTCTTTTCCTCGAAAAAATGATGGTTAGGTCGTTTTGGCGTCGGAGATGCGATTTGGGTGTCAGAATGCTGTTCGTATAAGAAAATGTTGTTTTGGTCGAAAAAATGGCATTTGGATCCTGGTTTAGTCCAAAAATGCTGTCTTCGTTGTAAATGGGTGTTCGGGTCGACAAATTGCTGTCTGGGTCGAAAAACGATTTTCTGATCGGGACATGTGCTGCTTGGGCCCAAGAAAATGTTGTTCGGGTCAAAAAATGATATTTGGGTTGAAAATCGACGTCTCCGGCCAGAAAACTCCGTTCGGGTGTGAAAATGATGTTGGAGTTAAAACAAAATGTTGTTTGCGCCAAAATGTGATATTTAGCTTGAGAACATTTTGTTTTAGGCCGAAACAAAAAAAAAGGTTTTTGGGTATGTGCGGGTCGAAAAATTGTGTTTGGACCATGAAATGCTACTTCGGCTGAAGAAATGCAGTTTGGGTTGAGAAATGTTGTGCTGCTCTCGAAATGACGTTTTGGGTCAGAAATTTAATTCTGGGTCGAAATGTGCAGATTGGGTTGATAAAGTGCAGTTTTGGTTGTATATGGATAGAAAACTGCTTTGCGATTCGAAAATTGCCTTTTGGGTTGAGGAATGCTGTTCGCGTGAAATAAAAATGTCGTTCGCAATGGAAAAATGATGTTTGGGTAAAAAAAATCTTTCTTGGGATGAAATGTTACGCCCCGGAGCGACCGTCCCCGAAGCATTACCAATCAAACAATAATCGAAAGGATCAAATAAGAAAACAAGGCTACAGGGAAGTGGTAGCCAATAAAATGAAATGATGCGGAAGTATAATATACAATTAAGTCTGTAAATCAAAAACATTATTACAGACTCGAATACACAATTACCGTCCTGTGAGAGCTCAAGTCTAGTCCAAATACAACAATATATGCGACACGCACAATTACTAATACATACACAAAAATAGGATTGCTGATAGCCCCACTTGCCAACTGGAAGCTGAGACACGCCACGCGCGAACTACGCTAGAGGGATGCTCCACCTCCACGCCCCACTGTCCCTGGCGGAAAACAACACACAAGGGGTGAGCTATAAGCTCAGTGAGTGGCAAGAATCCAACTCAAGAATAATAATATAACACTAACGTATTTTCCTTTCAAGGAAAGATATGGATGGGAGAACACCGACATATATAAATGTCACGTAGAGTCGTGACCACACATCACCCTCACCCTCACCCCGAAGGGGGAAAAACTGTTGGGACTTTTGGGAAACAACTAATCCATTAACACTAACGAGTTGTAACAGAAACTAATACCTAGCTACAAAGATTCTTCACATCTAGATAAATACATATCAATCCCTCGCATCATCCGGTAGCCCTCTCCCGGGTAATCCTCATCCTAAGGGCCATCCAGGGTCAGTACTCAAGCCTTGTATGTTAGTGACGTCATACTCTGAGCATTCCCGACGATACGGCATCACCCGTGGTCGGTACTTTAAGTCTCGTATGATAGTCATATCATACTCTGGGCATTCCTAACGATATTATGGCACAATGCAGGACAGACTCAACCCCGGGTAGCTTCAACGCACGATGATGTAGGGAAACAGTACTCCATGTTCGCAATATCATCAGGTAGCCCTCTCCCAGGTAGCCCTCTCCCTGGCGGCCTTCTGATGGCACGGCGACACCATGCAGGGTAGCTCCAACGCTGGGTAGCTTCGACGCACGATGATATGTGGAGGAAGCACTTCGTGCTCGCAATACGATCCACACACGCTTAACACAGGTAGGCCAAACATACTATTGTCATAGCTATCAAGTAACAAACACCGAATAGCCTCTACGCACGATGATGTAGAGAAACAGTACTCCACACTCGCAATATCATCCGGTAGCCCTCTCCCTGGCAGCCTTCCGGTGGCACGGTGGCACCACGAAGGGTAGCTCCAACGCTGGGTAGCTTCGACGCACGATGATATAGAGAAACAGTACTCCACGCTCGTAATATCATCCGGTAGCCCTCTCCCAGGTAGCCCTCTCCCTGGCGGCCTTCCAGTGGCACGGTGGCACCACGCAGGGTAGCTTCGACGCACGATGATATATGGAGGGGGTACACCATGCTCGCAAGACGATCCTCCTGAATCAACTACTATCATCTAGCAATTACCAATTGATATACATAATTCTCTTGAATTCCCGCACAGATGCATCACTTAGATGCACGGGAAAGAAGCTAAACACTCGCACTCAATTATGACAAGGCATGATCCTGAAGGCGGGTCATGCACACGCCTAACACGGGTAGGCCTATCATACCATTTTCATAGCTATCGGGTAACAAACACCGAGTAGCTTCTACGCACGACGATGTAGGGAAATAGTACTCCATGCTCGCAATATCATCCGGTAGCCCTCTCCCAGGTAGCCCTCTCCCTGGCGGCCTTCCGGTGGCACGGTGGCACCACGCAGGGTCGAAAAATGTATTTTGTCTCGAAAAATGCAATTTGGCTTTAGTAATGTTGTTCAGGTCTGAAAATGATCTTTGGCTCACGTTTGGGTCGAAATATAATGTTTGGGTAGAAAAACGCTATTCGGGTGGAAAAAATGTTGTTTTGGTTGTGAATTCTTTTTTGTGTTTAAAAATGATGTTCGGGTAGAAAAATGGTGTTTGGGTTCAAGAAATTTGGTTGGGGTCAAAATGTGCTGTTTGGATAGAAAAAGTGCAGTTCGGATCGTGTTTCGATCGAAAGAAGATTTTTATGTTTGGGTTGTTGAAAAATGCAGTTTGGGTCGAAAGAATGTTGTTTGGGTCTATGATAGTTGTTTGGATCGAAATAATGCTGCTTTGGGTTTGAGAAATCATTTTTTGCTCCAAAAAATGATGTTTGAGTACAGAAAACGCTGTTTTGGTCGAACTAATGATTTTCTTGTCATTTTTGGGTCGAAAATGCGATACGGGTCCCAATATCCGGTTTACTCTAGAAATTGCTGTTCGGGTCGATAATAAGTATTTTGGGTCGTGTTCTGGTCGGAAAAAGCTCTCTTGGTTGGAAAATGACATTCAGGCCGACGAAATGCTCTTTTGGGTCGAAAATTTCTTTTCTGGTCTGGAAAGCTCTCTTTTCCTCGAAAAAATGATGTTTAGGTCGTTTTGGCGTCGGAGATGCGATTTGGGTGTCAGAATGCTGTTCATATAAGAAAAAGCTGCTTTGGTCGAAAAAATGGCATTTGGATCCTGGTTTAGTGCAAAAATGTTGTCTTCGTTGTAAAAGGATGTTCGGGTCGACAAATTGCTGTCTGGGTCAAAAAACGATTTTCTGATCGGGACAAGTGCTGCTTGGGCCCAAGAAAATGTTGTTCGGGCCCCAATATCCGGTTTACTCCAGAAAATGCTGTTTGGGACGAAAATAAGTAGTTTGGGTTGTGTTCTGGTCAAAAAAAGCCCTCTCGGATGGAAAATGATGTTCAGGCCGACCAAATGCTGTTTGGGTCGAAAATTTCTTTTCTGGTTCGGAAAGTTCTCTTTTCCTCGAAAAAATGATGGTTAGGTCGTTTTGGCGTCGGAGATGCGATTTGGGTGTCAGAATGCTGCTCGTATAAGAAAATGTTGTTTTGGTCGAAAAAATGGCATTTGGATCCTGGTTTAGTCCAAAAATGCTGTCTTCGTTGTAAATGGGTGTTCGGGTCGACAAATTGCTGTCTGGGTCGAAAAACGATTTTCTGATCGGGACAAGTGCTGCTTGGGCCCAAGAAAATGTTGTTCAGGTCTAAAAATGATATTTGGGTTGAAAATCGATGTCTCCGGCCAGAAAACTCCGTTCGGGTGTGAAAATGATGTTGGAGTTAAAACAAAATGTTGTTTGCGCCAAAATTTGATATTTAGCTTGAGAACATTTTGTTTTAGGCCGAAAGAAAAAAAAAAGGTTTTTGGGTATGTGCGGGTCGAAAAATTGTGTTTGGACCGTGAAATGCTACTTTGGCTGAAGAAATGCAATTTGGGTTGAGAAATGTCGTGCTGCTCTCGAAATGACGTTTTGGGTCAAAAATTTAATTCTGGGTCGAAATGTGCTGATTGGGTTGATAAAGTGCAGTTTTGGTTGTATATGGATAGAAAACTGCTTTTCGATTCAAAAATTGCCTTTTGGGTTGAGGAATGCTGTTCGCGTGAAATAAAAATGTCGTTCGCAATGAAAAAATGATGTTTGGGTAAAAAAAATCTTGCTTGGGATGAAATATCCTGTTCATGGAGAAAAATGACGTTCGGGTCGTGTCTGAAACGAAAAGATCATTTTCTGAAGAGAAAACGGGGGTTGGGTTGAAAATTGCATTTCGCGTTGAAGGAATAGGGCTTGTTTCGAAAAATTTAGTTTGCATAGAAGAAACACTGCTCAGGAAAAAAATAGTTGGTCCCTTGGTCCAAAAATGTGTTTTGGGTCGTGGCTGGGTCGAAAAATGCTTTTTTGGTCGAAATAATGGTGTTCCGGTCGAGTTAGGGTCGAAAAATGTATTTTGTCTCGAAAAATGCAATTTGGCTTTAGTAATGTTGTTCAGGTCTAAAAATGATCTTTGGCTCACGTTTGGGTCGAAATATAATGTTTGGGTAGAAAAACGCTATTCGGGTGGAAAAAATGTTGTTTTGGTTGTGAATTCTTTTTTTGTGTTTAAAAATGATGTTCGGGTAGAAAAATGGTGTTTGGGTTCAAAAAATTTAGTTGGGGTCAAAATGTGCTGTTTGGATAGAAAAAGTGCAGTTCGGGTCGTGTTTCGATCGAAAGAAGATTTTTATGTTTGGGTTGTTGAAAAATACAGTTTGGGTCGAAAGAATGTTGTTTGGGTCTAGGATTATTGTTTGGATAGAAATAATGCTACTTTGGGTTTGAGAAATCATTTTTTGCTCCAAAAAATGATGTTTGAGTACTGAAAACGCTGTTTTGGTCGAACTAATGCTATTCTTGTTATTTTTGGGTCGAAAATGCGATTCGGGCCCCAATATCCGGTTTGCTCCAGAAAATGCTGTTCGGGTCAAAAATAAGTAGTTTGGGTTGTGTTCTGGTCGAATAAAGCCCTCTTGGTTGGAAAATTTTGTTCAGGCCGACGAAATGCTGTTTGGGTCGAAAATTTCTTTTTTGGTCTGGAAAGTTCTCTTTTGCTCGAAAAATGATGTTTAGGTCGTTTTCGCGTCGGAGATGCGATTTGGGTGTCAGAATGTTGTTCGTATGAGAAAATGCTGTTTTGGTCGAAAAAATGGCATTTGGATCCTGGCTTAGTCCAAAAATGTTGTCTTCGTTGTAAAATGACGTTCGGGTCGACAAATTGCTGTCTGGGTCGAAAAACGATTTTCTGATCGGGACAAATGCTGCTTGTTCCCAAGAAAATGTTGTTCGGGTCTAAAAATGATATTTGGGTTGAAAATTGATGTCTCCGTCCAGAAAACACCGTTCGGGTGTGAAAATGATGTTGGAGTTAAAACAAAATGTTGTTTGCGCCAAAATGTGATATTTTGCTTGAGAACATTTTGTTTTAGGCCGTAACAAAAAAAAAAAAGGTTTTTGGGTATGTGTGGGTCGAAAAATTGTGTTTGGACCTTGAAATGCTATTTGGCTTAAGAAATGCAGTTTGGGTTGAGAAATGTTGTGCTGGTCTAGAAATGACGTTTTGGGTCAAAAATTTAATTCTGGGTCGAAATGTGCTGATTGGGTTGATAAAGTGCAGTTTTGGTTGTTTATGGATCGAAAAACGGGCTCGAACGCACGCAAGCGTGCACGCACGCACGCGAGCCCGAGCCCCCCGGACACCCACCCGAGGGTGCCGACCCTCAGCACGCCCAGACCGGGCCCCGACAGCCCTGCACGCACGCACGCGGAGCCCCGGGCGCAACCCCGAGACGTGGCAAATATATAAATGATATCGGTAATCCATACATGAGGTCAAATAATACTCCACAAGTGAAAAGGCAATAAACAAGTAACTGACATCAAATATATACAAATGGCGGAAGCTCAAATGACTAAGTCTGTAATTCAAAGACATATTACAGACTAGAGTACACAATCAATCGTCCTGTGAGAGCCAATATACACAACAACAGACATCAACTGTCCACATACCGTGCAAAAGCACAAGTATAATACATACAATGAAAATGGAATGCTGATAGCCTCTGACTCGCAAGACATCCAACGCGAACGCGGGTCTCCTACTCGTATGGCGCCAGGGGAGCTCTTCTTTTGGATCCGACTCAGCGTCAACTGGGGAAAAACATAAGCGAGGGGTGAGCTACAAGCTCAGTGAGTGGTCAAAAACCAAACACCAACATAACATTCGATACTTAGGCAATCTCCTATCAAGGAAACCATGGGTAAAAACCCAACGGTTAACAAGGTCACACAACGGTGCAACCATACCTCGCCCTCGCCCTAGCCCCCACAGGGGTGAGCCTAGGGACTTGGAGGGCAAAACTTGCAGTTCTACACCGTTCGTCATCCGGTAGCGCTCTCCCAGGCAGCCTCTACCTGGAGCCGGCCACGGTCAGTACACTGTCGAGCGCATCGATGGTACCTACAGGTGGGGGTCCACCCAGGGCGGCTCGTACCTATGAAGCATCCACACGGATCCGGCGAAGGGGAGAACGATAATTCATGCTCGCAATATCGTCCGGTGGTCCACCCTCGTGTAGCCTCACCTGGTACACTCCCCTGATCAGTACATCTGCCGAATGCATCGGGAGTACCTACAGGTGGGAGTCCTCTATCAGGGCACCTTTACATGTTCGCAACGCGAACCCCACGGGAAAACCATCTATACCAGCTGATGGGTCGAGTATCAACTCGAGCCCACCCCACTCACGCCAACACCCTCACCCTCACCCCGACGGGTGACATAGGATCTTGGGAGATTGCACAAACTGGCAGATCGAACCGACGCCGACCCACTACACCCTTACCAACACCCTCACCCCGACGGGTGACCTGGACTGTTGGGAGTAACTGTATCAATCCCTCACCTCCACCCCCAAAGGGGTGCCCCAGGCTCTTGGAAGAGACTAGATCGTTTCTAAGCCCTTGGTTCACCGGTAGCCCTTTCCCCGGGTAGCCTCTACCTGACATACTCCCACGATCAGTACACTGTCGACCGAAGCGATGGTACCTACAGATGAGAGCCCGGTGCCAGGACAGCTTTTCCGACGCCGGGAAGTTCCTACACGGATCCAACGAAGGGGAGAAGCAATCTACGCTCGCGAAAACGATCCTCTTGGATCCGTTGACATCGGTCATCAAACACCGATAAGCGCAATGAATTCTCATGAATTCCCTCCAGGGTGCATAACTCAGATGTGGGGAAGACATTTAATTATAAGTGTCAAAACCATGGTATGACCCCACAAGAGGTCATACACTTGTCTAACACATTAGACAAGAATCATGGCCATATCGGCATATATATATATATATATATGCAATTAACTACCCAACGATGGCCTACTTAAAAGTGCATACATGGCATCAAACAGATAAACACACACAAATTACAACCTATCATACGTTGGATAACACCAACCTAGAAGGGAAGGGTTAAGCGCGATCTGCGCAACAACAGGTGCATGCCAATAGTTCCAAGCAAGCCTGAGTCAAGTAGGAACTACATCTACTTACTCAGCTCGCGAAAAAGAGGGAGGGCGAGAGAGAGGGAAAGCCTCATCCTCTCCTAAAGCGGTCATAGTTTTGCCCCAACTAGATGGGTGCAACAACTATACCATACCCTCGAGTACTAAATCGGGATATTACGCATACACCACGTTATTAACCCAAGTTTAAACATGCTTTATAAATAGGGGTAGTATTTCAAACAAAAATACCTAAGTCATGCCATATTCTATACAATACATAGGCAAGTATATGGTAGAATAGGGGTTCTACACAATATACGAGCTATACAACCTAGCATGCATGATATCTAGCATATTTAGGGTGCAATTAAAGCCCCATGGAAGCGCGAATCACGACTACGTTCATCGAGCTCTCCCGGAAGGGTTGGAATCAAACCACTCACCGATACCCGGGTCGTCGCGCATCCCAAACGACGAGGTCTGCAAGGCAAGGGGTATCAAAATGATGAGCATAACCATAAAAAAACACATAAAATCAATTAGGCATGCCTAAGGCTAGACACGCACGCAAACGGGCTCGAACGCACGCAAGCGTGCCCGAGCCCCCTGGACACCCACCCGAGGGTGCCGACCCTCAGCACGCCCAAACCGGGCCCCGGCAGCCCTGCACGCACGGACGCGGAGCCCCGGGCGCATGCCCCGCGCGCAGACGCGCGCACCCGCGCGCAGGCACGCGCGCCCGACCCGCGCGCACGCCCCCGCGCCCCAGCGCGTGCGCGCGTGCGCGCGCGCGCTCCCGCGCGTCCCAGCGCGCCTCAGCGAAAGCCAGCGCCCCGCGCGCGCCCGCGTGCGTGCTCGCGCGTGCGGACCCGCGCGCCCAGGCCTCCAAACCATCACCCATGCCCCCCACATGCACCCAAACTCAACCACATGGTATGCACACCCCAAACACTTCCATATATGCTAAAAAAATCAGAAAATGATGGGGGAAAACTCACCAAAAGAGAGGGAGAGGGAAGGGGGAGATGTGGGGCTCGCAAGCACGCCTTTTCCACCTCGACCGCCTCCACCGTCACTACCCCCTCAGCCTTGGGAGCTCCTCTTCTTGCAGAAATCAGAGGAGAGGGGGAGGGAAAGCCATGGAAACCGTATGGAGGAGTTAGAGGAGGAGGAGAGGAGGAAATGCACACCACCAACACAACTCATGCACACAACAACTCACCTTGACCTCCTCTTCCTTCCACTCCTACACCATCATCATTGGGGCATTTCAACAAACACTTGGGGGCTGTAAACCAAAGGGGAGGGAAAACAATGAGGGGAAGCAAGAGAGAAGGGGAAACAATCCCAACAACACAACAACAACTCTACATACCTTCTTTCATTCCTTTTTGTGCTCCTTCTAGATCTCCTTCTCCACCACCATCACTTCCCCCACACAACACACACAAGGGCTGGACCAGGAGCAAAAGAGGGGAGAAAAGTGAGCCAAAGTCGTGCACATTTGGGGGTTAAATAAGCGAAGGTCGAGTAAATGACCAAGTCATCCTCGGACTTAAAACTCTGTACAGCCTTCACTAAAACGCCCATAACTTCCTCAATACAGCTCCAAATTGCACGTTTCCAGTGGCATTGGAAAGGAAAGAAGATTATCTACAGCTTTCATGTTCACACCTAGATCAAATAACCTCTCCAGCTATTCCAAAATCTAGGCTAAACATCTTACAGGGCTGCTGCCTGGATTTCTCAACTTCGGGGTATACATGGAAAAACACCCATAACTTTTAATATACGAATCCAGTTGATCCAATTCCACTTCTATATGGAAGCTATCTCAAAACTGAACATCTCATAAAAATATCGGATTTTTACCTCATCATTTTTTATTTTAACAAAATCAAATCCAAATACCAACCCAAAACTGCATAATTCCAAAAACGTTATCGGAATTAAACAAAAATTTTATGGGCAGTACTAAACCCCAGAAGGTAGCTAAAAATCAAAATTTTAGCAACTACGATCAAAATTAGGACTCTAAATGACACAGGTCTAACATGTTGTTCGGTTCTAAAAATGATATTTGGGTTGAAAATCGATGTCTCCGGCCAGAAAACACCGTTCGGGTGTGAAAATGATGTTGCAGTTAAAACAAAATGTTGTTTGCGCCAAAATATGATATTAAGCTTGAGAACATTTTGTTTTAGGCCGTAACAACAAAAAAAAAGAAGGTTTTTGGGAATGTGTGGGTCGAAAAATTGTGTTTGGACCTTGAAATGCTATTTGGCTGAAGAAATGCAGTTTGGGTTGAGAAATGTTGTGCTGGTCTCGAAATGACGTTTTGGGTCAAAAATTTAATTCTGGGTCGAAATGTGCTGATTGGGTTGATAAAGTGCAGTTTTGGTTGTATATGGATCGAAAAATGCTTTCCGATTCGAAAATTGCCTTTTGGGTTGAGGAATGTTGTTCGCGTGAAATAAAATGTCGTTCGCAATGAAAAAATGATGTTTGGGTAAAAAAAATCTTGCTTGGCATGAAATATCCTGTTCATGGAGAAAAATGATGTTCGGGTCGTGTCTGAAACGAAAAAATCAGTTTCAGTAGAGAAAATGGGGGTTGGGTTGAAAATTGCGTTTCGCGTTGAAGGAATAGGGTTTGTTTCGAACATCATAGTTTGCATCGAAGAAACGATGCTCGGAAAAATATAGATGGTCCCCTGGTCCAAAAATGTGTTTTGGGTCGTGCCTGGGTCGAAAAATGCTTTTTTGGTCGAAATAATTGTGTTTCGGTCGAGTTAGGGTCGAGAAATGTATTTTGTGTCAAAAAATGCAGTTTGGCTTTAGTAATGTTGTTCAGGTCTAAAAATGATCTTTGGCTCACGTTTGGGTCGAAATATAATGTTTGGGTAGAAAAACGCTATTTGTGTGGAAAAAATGTTGTTTTGGTTTTGAATTCTTTTTTGTGTTTAAAAATGATGTTCGGGTAGAAAAACGGTGTTTGGGTTCAAAAAACATGGTTGGGGTTAAAATGTGCTGTTTGGATAGAAAAAGTGCAGTTCGGGTCGTGTTTCGATCGAAAGAAGCTTTTTATGTTATGGTTGTTGAAAAATATAGTTTGGGTCGAAAGAATGTTGTTTGGGTCTAGGATTGTTGTTTGGATCGAAATAATGCTGCTTGGGTTTGAGAAAACGGTTTTTGCTCCAAAAAATGAGGTTTGAGTTCAGAAAACGCTGTTTTGGTCGAACTAATGATGTACTTGTCATTTTTGGGTCGAAGCCCCAATATCCAGTTTGCTCCAGAAAATGCTGTTCGGGTCGATAATAAGTAGTTTGGGTCGTTGTTCTGGTCGAAAAAAACCCTCTTGGTTGGAAAATGATGTTCAGGCTGACAAAATGCTGTTTGGGTCGAAAATTTCTTTTCTGGTATGGAAAGTTCCCTTTTTCTCGAAAAATGATGTTTAGGTCGTTTTCGCGTCGGATGTGCGATTTGGGTTTCAGAATGTTGTTCGTATAAGAAAATGCTGTTTTGGTAAAAAAAATGGCATTTCGATCCTGGTTTAGTCCAAAAATGCTGTCTTCGTTATAAAATGATGTTCGGGTCAACAAATTGCTGTCTGAGTCGAAAAACAATTTTCTGATCGGGACAAGTGCTGCTTGGGCCCAAGAAAATGTTGTTCGCGTCTAAAAAGGATATTTGGGTTGAAAATCGATGTCTTCGGCCAGAAAACACCGTTCGGGTGTGAAAATGATGTTGTAGTTAAAACAAAATGTTGTTTGCGCCAAAATATGATATTTAGCTTAGAACATTTTGTTTTAGGCCGTAACAACAAAAAAAAAATGGTTTTTGGGAATGTGTGGGACGAAAAATTGTGTTTGGACCTTGAAATGCTATTTGGCTGAAGAAATGCAGTTTGGGGTGAGAAATGTTGTGCTGGCCTCGAAATGACATTTTGGGTCAAAAATTTAATTCTGCATCGAAATGTGCCGATTGGGTTGATAAAGTTCTGTTTTGGTTGTATATGGATCGAAAAATGCTTTTCGATTCGAAAATTGCCTTTTCGGTAGAGGAATGCTGTTCGCGTGAAATAAAAATGTCGTTCGCAATGAAAAAATGATGTTTGGGTAAAAAAAATCTTGCTTGGGATGAAATATCCTGTTCATGGAGAAAAATGATGTTCGGGTCGTGTCTGAAACGAAAAAATAAGTTTCAGTAGAGAAAATGGGGGTTGGGTTGAAAATTGCATTTCGCGTTGAAGGAATAGGGTTTGTATCGAAGAAACGCTGCTCGTAAAAAAATAGACGTTCCCCTGGTCCAAAAATGTGTTTTGGGTCGTGCCTGGGTCGAAAAATGCTTTTTTGGTCGAAATAATGGTGTTTCGGTCGAGTTAGGGTCGAAAAATGTATTTTGTGTCGAAAAATGCAGTTTGGCTTTAGTAATGTTGTTCAGGTCTAAATATAATCTTTGGCTCACGTTTGGGTCGAAATATAATGTTTGGGTAGAAAAACGCTATTTGGGTGGAAAAAATGTTGTTTTGGTTTTGAATTCTTTTTTGTGTGTAAAGATGATGTTCGGGTAGAAAAACGGTGTTTGGGTTCAAAAAACACAGTTGGGGTCAAAATGTGCTGTTTGGATAGAAAAAGTGCAGTTCGGGTCGTGTTTCGATCGAAAGAAGATTTTTATGTTTGGGATGTTGAAAAATACAGTTTGGGTCTAGGATTGTTGTTTGGATCGAAATGATGCTGCTTGGGTTTGAGAAAACGTTTTTTGCTCCAAAATGATGTTTGAGTACAGAAAACGCTGTTTCGGTCGAACTAATGATGTTCTTGTCATTTTTGGGTCGAACATGCGATTCGTTCCCCAATATCCGGTTTGCTCCAGAAAATGCTGTTCGGGTCGATAATAAGTAGTTTGGGTCGTGTTGTGGTCGAAAAAAGCCCTCTTGGTTGGAAAATGATGTTCAGGCTGACGAAATGCTGTTTGGGTCAAAAATTTCTTTTATGGTCTGGAAAGTTCCCTTTTTCTCGAAAAATGATGTTTAGTTCGTTTTCGCGTCGGAGGTGCAATTTGGGTTGTCAGAATGGTGTTCGTATTAGAAAATGCTGTTTTGGTCGAAAAAATGGCATTTGGATCCTGGTTTAGTACGAAAATGTTGTCTTCATTGTAAAATGATGTCCGGGTCGATAAATTGCTGTCTGGGTCGAAAAACGATTTTCTGATCGGGACAAGTGTTGCTTGGGCCCAAGAAAATGTTGTTCGGGTCTAAAAATGATATTTGGGTTGATAATTGATGTCTCCGTCCACAAAACACCGTTCGGGTGTGAAAATGATGTTGCAGTTAAAACAAAATGTTGTTTGCGCTAAAATATGATATTTAGCTTGAGAACATTTTGTTTTAGGCCGTAACAACAAAAAAAAATGGTTTTTCGGAATGTGTTTGTCGAAAAATTGCGTTGGACCTTGAAATGCTATTTGGCTGAAGAAATGCAGTTTGGGTTGAGAAATGTTGTGCTGGTCTCGAAATGACGTTTTGGGTCGAAATTTTAATTCTGGGTCGAAATGTGCCGATTGGGTTGTATATGGATCGAAAAATGCATTCCAATTCGAAAATTGCCTTTTGGGTTGGGGAATGTTGTTTGCATGAAATAAAAATGTCGTTCGCAATGAAAAAATGATGTTTGGGTAAAAAAAATCTTGCTTGGGATGAAATATCATATTCATGGAGAAAAATGACGTTCGGGTCGTGTCTGAAACGAAAAAATCAGTTTCATTAGAGAAAATGGGGGTTGGGTTGAAAATTGCGTTTCGCGTTGAAGGAATAGGGTTTGTTTAGAACAATTTAGTTTGCATCGAAGAAACGCTGCTCGGAAAAAAATAGATGGTCCCCTGGTCCAAAAATGTTTTTCGGGTCGTGCCTGGGTCGAAAAATGCTTTTTTGGTCGAAATAATGGTGTTTCGGGTGAGTTAGGGTCGAAAAATGTATTTTGTGCCGAAAAATGCAGTTTGGCATTAGTAATGTTGTTCAGGTCTAAAAATGATCTTTCGCTCACGTTTGGGTCGAAATATAATGTTTGGGTAGAAAAACACTATTTGGGTGGAAAAAATGTTGTTTGCGCCAAAATATGATATTTTAGCTTAAGAACATTTTGTATTATGCCGTAACAAAAAAAAAATGGTTTTTGGGTATGTGTGGGTCGAAAAATTGTTTTTGGACCTTGAATTGCTATTTGGTTGAAGAAATGCAGTTTGGTTTGAGAAATGTTGTTCTGGTCTCGAAATGGCGTTTTGGGTTCAAAAATTGGTAATTCTGGGGTCGAAAATGTGCTAATTGGGTTGGTAAAGTGCAGTTTTGGTTGTATATAGATCAAAAAATGCTTTCCGATTCGAAAATTGCCTTTTGGGTTGAGGAATGCAGTTCGTGTGAAATAAAATTGTCGTTCGCAATGAAAAATGATGTTTGGGTAAAAAAAATCTTGTTTGGGATGAAATATCCTGTTCATAGAGAAAAATGACGTTTGGATCGTGTCTGAAACGAAAAAATCAGTTTCAGTAGAGAAAATGGGGGTTGGGTAGAAAATTGCGTTTCGCGTTGAAGGAATACGGTTTGTTTTGAAAAATTTAGTTTGCATCGAAGAAACGCTGCTTGGAAAAAAATAGATGGTCCCTTGGTCCAAAAATGTGTTTTGGGTCGTCCCTGGGGCGAAAAATGCTTTTTTGGTCGAAATAACGGTGTTCCGGTCGAGTTAGGGTTGAAAAATGTATTCTGTCTCGAAAAATGCAGTTTGGCTTTAGTAATGTTGTTCAGGTCTAAAAATGATCTTTGGCTCACGTTTGGGTCGAAATATAATGTTTGGGTAGAAAAACACTATTTGGGTGGAAAAATTATTGTTTTGGTTGTGAATTCTTTTTTGTGTTTAAAAATGATGTTCGGGTAGAAAAATAGTGTTTGAGTTCAAAAAATTTAGTTGGGGTCAAAACGCGCTGTTTGGATAGAAAAAGTGCAGTTCGGGTCGTGTTTCGATCGAAAGAAGATTTTTATGTTTTGGGTTGTTGAAAAATACAGTTTGGGTCGAAAGAAAGTTGTTTGGGTCTAGGATTGTTGTTTGGATCGAAATAATGCCGTTTGGGTTTGAGAAAACGTTTTTTGCTCCAAAAAATGATGTTTGAGTACAGAAAACCATGTTTTGGTCGAACTAATGATGTTGTTGTCATTTTTGGTTCGAAAATGCGATTCGGTCCCCAATATCCGGTTTGCTCCAGAAAATGTTGTTCGGGTCGATAATAAGTAGTTTGGGTCGTGTTCCGGTCGAAAAAAGCCCGCTTGGTTGGAAAATGATGTTCAGGCCGACGAAATGCTGTTTGGGTCAAAAATTTCTTTTCTTGTCTGGAAAGTTCTCTTTTGCTCGAAAAAATGATGTTTAGATTTTTGGCGTTTTTGGGTGTTGGAATGCGCATAAGAAAATGCGGAGGTGGATGATTTGTCCAAAAATGGTGTTGTAAAATTATGCTTGGGTCGACAAATTGCTGTCTGGGTCAAAAAACGATGCGGGACAAGTGTTCCCAAAAAATTATTGTTCGGGTCTATAAGGGTTGGAAACGTCTCCGTCCATGTTGAAAATTTTGGTTGTGTGGGTCGAAAAATTGTGTTTGGATGGCATTTGGATCAGGTTGGGTTGAGAAATGTTGTTTTTGTTGTGAATATTTTTTTGTGTTTAAAAATGATGTTCGGGAAGAAAAATGGTTTTGGGTTCATAAAATTTGTTTGGGTCAAAATGTGCTGTTTGGAAAAATGCAATGTCTTCGTCGAAAGAAGATGTTTGGGTTGTTGAAAATGTTTGGGTCGATGTTGTTTGGGTCGGGTTTGGATTGAAATAATGCGTTTGGGTTTGACAAATTGCACCAAAAAATGTTGTTTGAGTGCAGAAAACGCTGTTTTGGTCGAAAAATGTTCGTCCTTTTTGGGTCATTTCGGGCCCCAATCTTTGTTCCAGATCGGGATAATAAGTAGTTTGGGACGTGTTCTGGTCGAAGTGGTTGGAAAATGATGTTCAGGCCGACGAAATGCTGTTTGGGTAGAAAAGTTCTTTTCTGGGGAAAGTTCCCAAAAAATGAAATTTTGGTGTCGGATGCGATTGTTCGGGTCTAAAAATGATTTTGGTCGATTTGGGTTGAAAATGTTGTATTCGTTGTATGTCTCCAAATTGGCCAGAAAGGGACACCTTGGGCCCAAGAAAATGTTGTTCGGTTATAAAAATGTGTGAAAATGATGTTGCAGAAAACACCATTCGGGTGTGAAAAAGATGTTGGAGTTAAAACAAAAAGTTGTTTGCGCCAAAATTTGATATTTAGCTTGAGAACATTTTGTTTTAGGTCGTAACAGAAAAAAAATTGTTTTTGAGTATGTGTGGGTCAAAAAAATGTGTATGGACCTTGAAATGCGATTTGGCTGAAGAAATGCAGTTTGGGTTGAGAAATGTTGTGCTGGTCTCGAAATGACGTTTTGGGTCAAAAATTTAATTCTGGGTCGAAATGTGCTGATTGGGTCGATAAAGTGCAGTTTTGGTTGTATATGGATCGAAAAATGCTTTCCGATTCAAAAATTGCCTTTTTGGTTGAGGAATGCTGTTCGCATGAAATAAAAATGTCGTTCGCAATGAAAAAATGATGTTTGGGTAAAAAAAATCTTGCTTGGGATGAAATATCATGTTCATGGAGAAAAATGACGTTCGGGTCGTGTCTGAAACGAAAAAATCCATTTCAGTAGAGAAAATGGGGGTTGGGTTGAAAATTGCCTTTCTTGTTGATGGAATAGGGTTTGTTTCAAACAATTTAGTTTGCATCGAAGAAACTCGGCTCGGAAAAAATAGATGGTCCCTCGGTCCAAAAATGTGTTTTGGGTCGTGCCTCAGGGTCGAAAAATGCTTTTTTGGTCGAAATAATGGTGTTTCGGGTGAGTTAGGGTCGAAAAATGTATTTTGTGCCGAAAAATGCAGTTTGGCATTAGTAATGTTGTTCAGGTCTAAAAATGATCTTTCGCTCACGTTTGGGTCGAAATATAATGTTTGGGTAGAAAAACACTATTTGGGTGGAAAAAATGTTGTTTGCGCCAAAATATGATATTTTAGCTTAAGAACATTTTGTATTATGCCGTAACAAAAAAAAATGGTTTTTGGGTATGTGTGGGTCGAAAAATTGTTTTTGGACCTTGAATTGCTATTTGGTTGAAGAAATGCAGTTTGGTTTGAGAAATGTTGTTCTGGTCTCGAAATGGCGTTTTGGGTCAAAAATTTAATTCTGGGTCGAAATGTGCTAATTGGGTTGGTAAAGTGCAGTTTTGGTTGTATATAGATCAAAAAATGCTTTCCGATTCGAAAATTGCCTTTTGGGTTGAGGAATGCAGTTCGTGTGAAATAAAATTGTCGTTTGGATCGTGTCTGAAACGAAAAAATCAGTTTCAGAAGAGAAAATGGGGGTTGGGTAGAAAATTGCGTTTCGCGTTGAAGGAATACGGTTTGTTTTGAAAAATTTAGTTTGCATCGAAGAAACGCTGCTTGGAAAAAAATAGATGGTCCCTTGGTCCAAAAATGTGTTTTGGGTCGTCCCTGCGGCGAAAAATGCTTTTTTGGTCGAAATAACGGTGTTCCGGTCGAGTTAGGGTTGAAAAATGTATTCTGTCTCGAAAAATGCAGTTTGGCTTTAGTAATGTTGTTCAGGTCTAAAAATGATCTTTGGCTCACGTTTGGGTCGAAATATAATGTTTGGGTAGAAAAACACTATTTGGGTGGAAAAAATATTGTTTTGGTTGTGAATTCTTTTTTGTGTTTAAAAATGATGTTCGGGTAGAAAAATAGTGTTTGAGTTCAAAAAATTTAGTTGGGGTCAAAACGCGCTGTTTGGATAGAAAAAGTGCAGTTCGGGTCGTGTTTCGATCGAAAGAAGATTTTTATGTTTTGGGTTGTTGAAAAATACAGTTTGGGTCGAAAGAAAGTTGTTTGGGTCTAGGATTGTTGTTTGGATCGAAATAATGCTGTTTGGGTTTGAGAATACGTTTTTTGCACCAAAAAATGATGTTTGAGTACAGACTGTTTTGGTCGAACTAATGATGTTGTTGTCATTTTTGGTTCGTAAATGCGATTCGGGCCCCAATATCCGGTTTGATCCAGAAAATGCTTTTCGGGTCGATAATAAGTAGTTTGGGTCGTGTTCTGGTCGAAAAAAACCCTCCCGACGAAATGATGTTTGGGTCGAAAAATTCTTTTCAGGTCTGGAAAGTTCTGTTTTGCTAAAAAAAAATGATGTGTAGGTCGTTTTGGCGTCGGAGATGCGATTTGGGTTTCAGAATGCTGTTTTAGTCGAAAAAATGGAATTTGGATCTTGGTTTAGTCGAAAAATGCTGTCTTCGTTGTAAAATGATGTTCGGGTTGACAAATTGCTATCTGGGTCGAAAAATGATTTTCTGATCGGGACAAGTGCTGCTTGGGCCCAAGAAAATGTTGTTCGGGTCTAAAAATTATATTTGGGTTGAAAACCGATGTCTCCGGCCTGAAAACACCGATCGGGTGTGAAAATGATGTTGGAGTTAAAACAAAATGTTGTTTGCGCCAAAATATGATATTTAGCTTGAGAACATTTTATTTTAGGCCGTAACAAAAAAAAAGGTTTTTGGGTATGTGTGGATCGAAAATTTGTGTTTGGACCTTGAAATGCTATTTGGCTGAAGAAATGTAGTTTGGGTTGAGAAATGTTGTGCTGGTCTCGAAATGACGTTTTGGGTCAAAAATTTAATTCTGGGGCGAAATGTGCCGATTGGGTTGATAAAGTGCAGTTTTGGTTGTATATAGATCGAAAAATGTTTTCCGATTCGAAAATTGCCTTTTGGGTTGATGAATGTTGTTCGCGTGAAATTAAAATGTCATTCGCAATGAAAAAATGATGTTTGAGTAAAAAAAATCTTGCTTGGTATGAAATATCCTGTTCATGGAGAAAAATGACGTTCGGGTCGTGTCTGAAACGAAAAAATCAGTTTCAGTAGAGAAATGGGGGCTGGGTTGAAAATTGCGTTTCGCGTTGAAGGAATAGGGTTTGTTTCGAAAAATTTAGTTTACAATGAAGAAACGCTGCTTGGAAAAAAATAGATGGTCCCATGGTCCAAAAATGTGTTTTGGGTCGTGCCTGGGTCAAAAAATGCTTTTTTGGTCGAAATAATGGTGTTTCGGTCGAGTTAGGGTCAAAAAATGTAATTTGTGTCGAAAAATGCAGTTTGGCTTAAGTACTGTTGTTCAGGTATAAAAATGATCTTTGGCTCACGTTTGGGTCGAAATATAATGTTCTGGTAGAAAAACGCTATTTGGAAAGAAAAAATGTTGTTTTGGTTGTGAATTCTTTTTTGTGTTTAAGAATGATGTTCGGGCATAAAAATGGTGTTTGGGTTCAAAAAATTTGGTTGGGGTCAAAATGTGCACTTTGGATAGAAAAAGTGCAGTTCGGGTCGTGTTTCGATCGAAAGAAGATTTTTATGTTTGGGTTGTTGAAAAATAAAGTTTGGGTCGAAAGAATGTTGTTTGGGTCTAGGATTGTTGTTTAGATCGAAATAATGCAGTTTGGGTTTGAGAATACGTTTTTTGCTCCAAAAATGATGTTTGAGTACAGAAAACGCTGTTTTGGTCGAACTAATGATGTTCTTGTCATTTTTGGCTAGATAATGCGATTTGGGCCCCAATATCCGGTTTGCTCCAGAAAATGCTGTTCGGGTCGATAATAAGTAGTTTGGGTCGTGTTCTGGTCGAAAAAAGCTCTCTTGGTTGGAAAAAATGTTCAAGCCGACGGAATGCTGTTTGGTCGAAAAATTCTTTTCTGGCCTGGAAAGTTCTCTTTTGCTAAAAAAAAATGATGTGTTGTTCGTTTTCGCGTCGGAGATGCGATTTGGGTGTCAGAATGCTGTTCGTATAAGAAAATGCTGTTTTGGTCGAAAAAATGGAATTTCGATCATGGTTTAGTCCAAAAATGTTGTCTTCGTTGTAAAATGATATTCGGGTCGACAAATTGCGGTCTGGGTCGAAAAACGATTTTATGATCGGGACAAGTGCTACTTGGGCCCAAGAAAATGTTGTTCGGGTCTAAAAATGATATTTGTGTTGAAAATCGATGTCTCCGGCCAGAAAACACTGTTCGGGTGTGAAAATGATGTTGGAGTTAAATCAAAATGTTGTTCGCGCCAAAATATGATATTTAGCTTGAGAACATTTTGTTTTAGGCCGTAACAAAAAAAAATGGTTTTTGGGTATGTGTGGGTCGAAAAATTGTGTTTGGACCTTGAAATGCTATATGGCTGAAGAAATGCAGTTTGGGTTGAGAAATGTTGTGCTGGTCTCGAAATTACGTTTTGGGTCAAAAATTTAATTCTGGGTCGAAATGTGCCGATTAGGTTGATAAAATGCAGTTTTGGTTGTATGTGGATCGAAAAATGCTTTCCGATTCGAAAATTGCCTTTTGGGTTGAGGAATGCTGTTCGCGTGAAATAAAAATGTCGTTCGCAATGAAAAAATGATGTTTGGGTAAAAAAAATCTTGCTTCGGATGAAATATCCTGTTCATGGAGAAAAATGACGTTCGGGTCGTGTCTGAAACGAAAAAATCAGTTTCAGTAGAGAAAATGGGGGTTGGGTTGAAAATTGCGTTTCGCGTTGAAGGAATAGGGTTTGTTTCGAAAAATTTAGTTTACATCGAAGAAACGCTGCCCGGAAAAAAATAGATGGTCCCTTGGTCCAAAAATGTGTTTTGGGTCGTGCTTGGGTCGAAAAATGCTTTTTTGGTCGAAATAATGGTGTTTCGGTCGAGTTAGGGTCGAAAAATGTATTTTGTGTCAAAAAATGCAGTTTGGCATTAGTAATGTTGTTCAGGTCTAAAAATGATCCTTGGCTCATGTTTGGGTCGAAATATAATGTTTGGGTAGAAAAACGCTATTTGGGTGGAAAAAATGTTGTTTTGGTTGTGAATTCTTTTTTTGTGTTTAAAAATGATGTTCGGGTAGAAAAATGGTGTTTGGGTCCAAAAAATTTGGTTGGGGTCAAAATGTGCTGTTTGGATAGAAAAAGTGCAGTTCGGGTCGTGTTTCGATCGAAAGAAGATTTTTATGTATGGGTTGTTGAAAAATACAGTTTGGGTCGAAAGAATGTTGTTCGGGTCTAGGATTGTTGTTTGGATCAAAATAATGCTGTTTGGGTTTGAGAATACGTTTTTTGCTCCAAAAAATGATGTTTGAGTACAGAAAACGCTGTTTTGGTCGAACTAATGATGTTCTTGTCATTTTTGGGTCGAAAATGTGATTCGGTCCCCAATATTTGGTTTGCTCTAGAAAATGCTATTCGGGTCGATAATAAGTAGTTTGGGTCGTGTTCTGGCCGAAAAAAGCCCTCTTTGTGGGAAAATGATGTTCAGCCCGACGAAATGCTGTTTGGGTCAAAAATTTCCTTTCTGGTCTGGAAAGTTCACTTTTGCTCGAAAAAATGATATTTTGGTCGTTTGGGCGTCAGAGATGCGATTTGGGTCTCAGAATGCTGTTCGTATAAGAAAATGCTGTTTTGGTCAAAAAAAGGCATTTGGAACCTGGTTTAGTCCAAAAATGATGTCTTCGTTGTAAAATGATGTTCGGGTCGACAAATTGCTGTCTCGGTCGAAAAACGATTTTCTAATCGGGACAAGTGCTGCTTGGGCCCAAGAAAATGTTGTTCGGGTCTAAAAATGATATTTTTGTTGAAAATCGATGTCTCCGGCCAGAAAACACCGTTTGGGTGTGAGAATGATGTTGGAGTTAAATCAAAATTTTGTTCGCGCGAAAATATGATATTTAGCTTGAGAACATTTTGTTTTAGGCCGTAACAAAAAAAATGGTTTTTGGGTATGTGTGGGTCGAAAAATTGTGTTTGGACCTTGAAATGCTATTTGGCTGAAGAAATGCAGTTTGGGTTGAGAAATGTTTTGCTGGTCTCGAAATGACGTTTTGGGTCAAAAATTTAATTCTCGGTCGAAGTGTGCTGATTGGGTTGATAAAGTGCAGTTTTGGTTGTATATGGATCGAAAAATGCTTTCCGATTCGAAAATTGCCTTATGGGTTGAGGAATGATGTTCGCGTGAAATAAAAATGTCGTTCGCAATGAAAAAATGATGTTTGGGTTAAAAAAATCTTGCTTGGGATGAAATATCCTGTTCATGGAGAGAAATGACGTTCGGGTCGTGTCTGAAACGAAAAAATCAGTTTCAGCAGAGAAAATGGGGGTTTGGTTGAAAATTTCGTTTCGCGTTGATGGAATAGGGTTTGTTTCGAACAATTTTGTTTACATTGAAGAAACGCTGCCCAGAAAAAAATAGATGGTCCCTTGGTCCAAAAATGTGTTTTGCGTCGTGCCTAGGTCGAAAAATGCTTTTTTGGTCGAAAAAATGGTGTTTCGGTCGAGTTAGGGTCGAAAAATGTATTTTGTGTCAAAAAATGCAGTTTGGCTTTAGTAATGTTGTTCAGGTCTAAAAATGATCCTTGGCTCATGTTTGGGTCGAAATATAATGTTTGGGTAGAAAAACGCTATTTGGGTGGAAAAAATGTTGTTTTGGTTGTGAATTCTTTTTTTGTGTTTAAAAATGATGTTCGGGTAGAAAAATGGTGTTTGGGTCCAAAAAATTTGGTTGGGGTCAAAATGTGCTGTTTGGATAGAAAAAGTGCAGTTCGGGTCGTGTTTCGATCGAAAGAAGATTTTTATGTATGGGTTGTTGAAAAATACAGTTTGGGTCGAAAGAATGTTGTTTGGGTCTAGGATTGTTGTTTGGATCAAAATAATGCTGTTTGGGTTTGAGAATACGTTTTTTGCTCCAAAAAATGATGTTTGAGTACAGAAAACGCTGTTTTGGTCGAACTAATGATGTTCTTGTCATTTTTGGTCCAAAAAGTGTTTTGGGTCGTTTCTGGGTCGATAAATGCTTTTTTGGTCGAAATAATGGTGTTTGGGTCGAGTTAGGGTCGAAAAATGTATTTGGTGTCGAAAAATGTAGTTTGGCTTTAGTAATGTTGTTGAGGTCTAAAAATGATCTTTGGCTCACGTTTGGGTCGAAATATAATGTTTGGGTAGAAAAACGCTATTTGGGTTGAAAAAATGTTGTTTTGGTTGTGAATAATTTTTTGTGTTTAAAAATGATGTTCGGGTAGAAAAATGGTGTTTGGGTTCAAAAAATTCGGTTTGGGTCAAAATGTGATGTTTGGATAGAAAAAGTGCAGTTTGGGTCGTGTTTCGATCGAAAGAAGATTTTTATGTTTGGGTTGTGGAAAATACAGTTTGGGTTGAAAAATGTTGTTTGGGTCGAAAGAATGTTGTTTGGGTCTAGAATTATTGTTTGGATCGACATAATGCTGTTTGGACTTGGGAAAACGTTTTTGCTCGAAAAAATGATGTTTGAGTATATAAAACGCTATATCGGTCGAACTAATGATATTCTTGTCATTTTTGGGTCAAAAATGGGATTTGGGCCCCAATATCCAGCTTGTTCCAGAAAATGCTTTTCGGGTCGATAATAAGTAGTTTGGGTCGTGTTCTGGTCGAAAAAAACTGTCTTGGTTGGAAAATGACGCTTAGGCCGACGAAATGCTGTTTGGGTCGAAAAATTCTTTTCTGGTGTGGGAAGTTCTCTTTTGCTCGAAAAAATGATGTTTAGGTCGTTTTGGCGTCGGAGATGCGATTTGGGAGTCAGAATGATGTTCGTATAAGAAAATGCTGTTTTGGCCGAAAAAATGGAATTTGATCCTGGTTTATTCCAAAAATGTTGTTTTCGTTGTAAAATGATGTTCGGGTTGACAAATGCTGTTTGGGTTGAAAAATAATTTTTCTGATCGGGACAAGTGCTGCTTGGGCCCAGGAAAATGTTGTTCGGGTCTAAAAATCATATTTGGGTTGAAAATCGATGTCTCCGGCCAGAAAACACTGTTCGGGTCCGAAAATGATGTTGGAGTTAAAACAAAATGTTGTTTGCGCCAAAATATGATATTTAGCTTGAGAACATTTTGTTTTAGGCGGAAACAAAAAAAATGGTTTTTGGGTATGTGTGGGTCAAAAAATTATGTTTGGACTGTGAAATGCTATTTGGCTCAAGAAATGCAGTTTGGGCTGAGAAATGTTATGTTGGTCTCAAAATGATATTTTTTGTCAAAAATTTAATTCTGGGTCGAAATGTGCATGATTGGGTTGATAAAGTGCAGTTTTGGTTATATATGGATCGAAAAATGCTTTCTGATTTGAAATTTTCCTTTTGGGTTGAGGAATGCTGTTCACGTGAAAAAAATGTCGTTCGCAACGAAAAAATGCTTTTGGGTAAAAAAAATTTGCTTGGGAAAAAATATCATGTTCAGGGAGGAAAATGTCGTTCGCAACAAAAAAATATTGTTTGGGTTGAAAGAATGTGTTTTGGGTCTAGAATTGTTGTTTGGATCGAAATAATGTTGTTTGGGTTGAGTTGGGATCGAAAAATGTATTTGGTGTCGAAAAATGCAGTTTGGCTTTAGTAATGTTGTTCAGGTCTAAAAATGATCTTTGGCTCACGTTTGGGTCGAAATATAATGTTTGGGTAGAAACACGCTATTTGGGTTGAAAAAAAGTTGTTTTGGTTGTGAATTCTTTTTTGTGTTTAAAAATGATGTTCGGGTATAAAAATGGTGTTTGGGTTCAAAAAATTTGGTTCGGGTCAAAATGTGATCTTTGGATAGAAAAAGTGCAGTTCGGGTCGTGTTTCAATAGAAAGAAGATTTTTAGTTAGGGTTGAAAAATGTTGTTTAGGTCGAGAGAATGTTGTTTGGGTCTAGAATTGTTGTTTGGATCGAAATAATGCTATTTGGATTTGGGAAAAACGTTTAGGCTTCAGGTTGTGATGGATACGCCGGTCGACTTCCTTCATCATGTTGTCTTGCCGGTCCTGCCAGACATGGTCTTCCTCCCGGGGGCGCTTTGAAGGTGCGACCGCATTAGAGGAGACGACCGGCTGCTCCAGATGTTCGCTCCCCAGTGTAGATACCCCAATTTTGACCGTCGAGAAAGGCATAAATACTTCAAGTAACACCTAGGAATAACCCACATTTGGGCATCTAATAGAAAACAAAAGTTCAGAAACCGGAAACCCTAAACCTAAACCACAAACTCTAACCCTAAACCAAACCTAAACCAGAAACCCTAAACCAAACCCTGACCAGAAACCCCAAACCAAACCCTGACCAGAAACCCTAAACCAAACCTAAACGGGAAACCCCAACCCTAAAACCCCTAAATCCTATAAATCCCCTAAGTCCCTGGCAAGGGGCGGCTAGCCCTAACTAGCCACCCCCCTGGCCGACCATGAACTGCTTTCCTCGTTGGGACATAAAGCAGCATTAAATGTTGATCATTGTAGGGGGTTGTGACCTTTAGCCGCCCCATCTTATCCGGATCAAACCAAGTAACCGACCCAAGCCACCGTTTGTCAGAGATGGGACGTTTGGCAGGTCATGATGGGGGCGGCTAACCCTAACTAGCCGCCCCATACCAGGCGGCTAGTTTGGGCTAGCCGCCCTTCATCTGGTCCTGACAGAAGAACCAGAGAATTAAATGAGCTGTCTAATCAAACGCACTATTAACCAAGCCATCCTATTACCCCCTGGACATTCCTGTAACGCCCCACATTTACCTAACCGCTTATCGGACGGTAAATGTGTCGCTACTAAACTTAATCCAAATACAAGACCAAAATTTACAGCCTTTTTTTTTAAAACAATACTAACATAATAAAAACTGAAAGTGATAAAATATGAAAACAATATCCAAAAGTTATAAACCACTAACGGTCTTACAGAATATCAGAGTCTGACATAATTAAAATACTAGAATGAAAAGACACACTAAACCACCCCTGTGGGAGCCATTTAAACTAAAATAGATCCAAATAGTCGGCTGCGACTATTATTTATTCTCCAAACATTGCTACCTCAAGATCCTTGGAGTGTATGAAAGGTTCAAACTTTGCCTTGATCCCCAGAAGATGAGCTACCTGGTTATAAAACAACCAGCCATTTGGAATAGGGTGAGTGTTTAACTCAGTGAATAAGCCCACTGACAAATTACTTCATATGATAGTTACATATAAAAATAAGGTTTTATGAAAATCAGAATTTCATTTAATAAATATTTTATTTTATTAATCAATTTAAAATCATAAACTTTAAAAAACATTTTAAGGCACACGTGGCCCAAATCATTGGCCCACATAAGAGAAATCATGAGAGTTAAAAAAAATATCATTATATATATATATATATATATATATATATATATATATATATATATATATATATATAAAAAAATAAGAATTTTCTTTTTAAAAAAATCAAATTAAATTCATGAGCTTAATAAAATATAGTTTTAATGCAATCACGTGGCTCAATCCTTGGTCCACGTCATAGAAATCATGCAGCTTAAATGATATGACCGGGTAGGGTTCTCAATCGGAAGAACCGTTCCCCAAAACAGGTGTGCCAACCCCCAAGCGACTAAATCGCTCAAAAAGCTCCCTCGAGGAGACGTCGGATCTAGAAGACGCTGATGGGTCGCCGCTGCCATCACTACGAGAACACCAGCACATGATGCCCCGGTTGCTGCAGACTCCAAACAAAGGAATCCGCCGCTGCAAGGAATGCTTTACCACACCCCTCACCGATCTTCGGACTTTTCGAGTCCTAGACCTTCCTCCCCAAAGGCGATATACTACGGGGGGATTTATTCCAGAAAATATGTCATGATATGCATCTTGATAAAATCTCATAGGACTAGGTTGTCTCCACTAGTCCTAAATTTTTCCAAAAGCCTCCAAATGAAAATCTTTAATCCAAATGTTATTTCGAAAACATAAACATCAAAATGTATTATGTTAATTCTTGAAACATGAATAGCATAATTCATGCTATTTTAAATGACAAGACGAAGGAATTAAATCATGCAACTTTATTCAGTAAGAAATGCAATTTGATCAATATGTAAAATATTAAAATCATGCAAAATAATCATAATATAAATGCATGTATATCACATAATATCATACAAATATAATGAACACGTGAAATTCAACGATGTAAAGAAAAACTCACATAAAATAAATCAATAGGCCTACTCACCTTCGGCCCACGCAAGCATCAACGATACACACTCGCACGTTGATAACCTAGCACAACAATTATACAATAATAGATCAGAAACAATCAATCACGACCCAAACAACTGACAACCAACATATAACAGCACTATGCCCAATAATCCCAAAAGCCGATATCTTATAAACCTATAATCAACAACTCACTTCAAAGTCCTAATGAAAATCCCAACTTCGAATAAATATTAGAATACTCATATACTCACAATGATCCGATCCGATAATCAAATCCATTTATTCCATAAGACCCATATGATCGATCAATCCTCGAATAAATATTTGGACAAATCCAATAGGACTCAACTATAATTCCATGATCGAGTAACTCAAATCCAATCAATTTACATCCAAATAACAACAATATCCAATCAATATTCATTGATCCCACTAAACCAAATTATCGATTTAAGATTCTATTTAAGTTCTCAAGATCAATAAAATCATCAAAACCCGCAAAACAAACTATACTTCATTAAACATCAAATTTGGGATCATCTAAATCTCTAACATTCATCAAACTTGGTCATCAAGCTAAATATTTGAATTTCAATAAACTGCACAGATCCCACTAGCGTTTAACAACATCCACAATTCACATTCCCAATTCACAATAAAAAAACACACATCATTCACTCCCTTTCCCCACTGGAAATCCAAGAGAGAGAGAGGGAGAGCCCCTTTTGTGAGAGAAATACCCATTCCCTACATAAAATACCCTCTCATTCCACCCTCCAGAAACCCGGGCTAAACCTAGCTTAGCCTCTGTCCAAAACCAAACTCATTTCCTATCGAAGTCCTGCCCAAACCAGACCAGTCCCCGGACGGCTAAACCCTATTAGCCGCCCCATACCCGACGGCTAGATCCCACTAGCCGCCCCCCTATCCACACCCCATTTGCACCCCTATGTCCCAAGACTCCTTTAGTCAAGCCCCGGAAGAAGAATAGGATTACCTGTTTTTCACCTCTGTGTACGGTATATCCGTGTCTCATAGCGAAGACCCCACAAACTCCCCACGTAGGCGATCAAATCCAACCCAACCTTTTCATACTTTTAGAAAAAGCAGGTGGCGATCACACAAAGCCTAAAATCCTCTTGAGCCGCTGTCGGGCGCCTCAACCAGGAACGACACCTCACCCTTCCGAGAAGACGATCCGACCGACCCCGCCAGGGCACTTATCCAATCTGAATCCCCGAAGACCCCCCCACACCCCCCCCCCACCGGCGGATCCTTTCCGACACCCACGGAGAATCCGACGCACTGACAAATCTGGCGATCACGGTGGGACCTCCCTCGTGAAAAACAACAAAAGATAATCCTCTTCTGCCCCCCTTTTACGAGCTTGACTAGAATGCTATCAACCCTCTAGGAAGGTTAGAGTTTCCCACCCCTTGAATCAGATCCTCCTCTACTTCGCATCACAGCATCCTTTACTGCTTTGTAAAGGAGGGACTCTCCTTTACAATGAGGTCCCCCTTTTACAGCATACTTATAATGAGGTCTCCCCTCCGACATCATATGATCAGAGACGAATGGGAAAGAGGGACTCTTATCCTCCCCTCCCAGAAACACTAACTAGGATTTTTAGGGTACTGATGGACGCAAATATTATCTACCTCCCAGTTGCTAAACCTCCACTCCTCGGGGCTAGAAGACTGCGTTACTGTCAATACCACCAACAACATGGTCATACCGTAGAACAATGCATTGTTTTTCGGGATTTTATTTACGATTTAAATGATTATAGGCGCCTTGATTGGACCATGATCAAAAGCCACTTAAACCAGGGCAATTCTCGAGCCTCCAAGCCACTTGGCATTTTTACTGGCCCATTGCCAGGTCACAACCAAGCATCCACATCTGGGGCCCACATGGTAAACATGGTCAGGAGAGGGAGACAACCATCACCGCAACCAAGCAGTTCGGAAGACGTCACTGATGATGACAGTCTATCCGAGGAATCCAAGGAGGAAGGGCAGAACGAGCCCTTCCAGCTGAACCTCGACAACCATGACGTCGCCATACTCTATGGTGAAGAAGAAGATGCAGTTCTCGCCCTACCCGCGGTCATCAACATCGAGTCCGACGAAAGCGGACTAGAAAACCCGGGAGAAGATGAAGAAGAAGAACCCTTTGAGGAGATCCCCGAAGGAGCTAGTGAAGGACCCGAGGGAGGGGAATGTATGTCGGATGATCTGCATCCGGATGACAATGGGTCCTCCAAGAGTATCGACACTGTAGATGGGCCCGCCGCCCAATGACCATATCATTCACTGACCAAGATCTCCCGGATCCCAGACTTGAGTTTACCCCCTACACATCCGCGGACGACTTCAAATGTTGTGGCTAAACAACATCTTCGTGGACCCAGGGTCAGGAATGAACATAATGACATGCTCCACCTACCAAAAGATACCCGGACTAGGCCGTCCTCTCGTCCAACCGGCCCACCATACTATTCAAGCTTTCAACCATACCGGGAAGACTCTTCGCGGCCCCGGAACATTCGATCTATCCGTCTGCCCTCTCATATGTGAAGTAGCCTGCTTCATGGCCGACATCGACACAAGGTACCCATTGATGCTAGGGCCACCGTGGTTAGACAGCATCCAAGCTATCTATTCCCCCCGACACCAAGACCTTCGACTGCCCTTCATGAGTCATGTACTGACAATCTGGGGAGAGGCACGCCTCCAGTACGAGAACGAGAACAACTGGGCAATACATAATATGTTCACACTAGCCCTGCGACCGGGGAATGAGGATGAAGGTGGTAGCCCACCTGGGTCCCCTTATAACGACAACTATCCCTCGGAAGAAGCGCCCAGAACCCTGCATCCATCAAGCGATCTTACGAAGCCCAACTCGATCACCTTCCTCCCCATGAAGTCACAAAAGCCGAAGCACGCTCCGCACCCCTCGCAATCACTGTCATACTTGGAGGAAGGGAATTCCGGCACATTCTCATCGATACGGGAGCGGAAACTAATGTTCTCACATATTTCACCTACCAGAAGCTGGAAGGTAGGGTTCCTAGATTGGAGCCCTCGGATGAATACATTTATGCCTTCGACAGCACACGCAAGAACGCTTGCGGACTGGTCACGCTCCCACTAAAGATTGGCCCGGTCTCCACCATCGTCAACTGCATGGTAATGAACATTCGATCACCCCACCCTCTGATTGTTGGGAGGACATGGCTCAACAGCATCGAAGCCGTCTCATCCACCCGACACCAATGCCTTCGCTTCCCGTACCATGGGGAAGTGATATCCATATGGGGAGAAGCACGCTTTAACGAAACACGGGCCCGGAACTGGAGCGTTTGTGCCATGCGCATCCGGCTAGAGGTGCTTGCATGTTGGCGGCCAGGCTCCACCGACGAAGAACTGCTCCATCAAGGAAGGCCCTTGAAGAGGCTCAGGGAGGAAGAGTTCGGGAATAGAGGACCCCCACCAGACATCAGCCGGCCGCCAGAAAGAAGCCGACTCGAGGAAACAATACGAATCCAAGGACCAGGTACCGATCCTCCCGGGTGAGCTTTCAACACCCTGTACATATTTGTTTACAGCTTTTTTCCTAAAAATAAAAAATATCAAAATATTTGTTTACTAGCTTTCGCTTTCAACACCCTGTACATATTTGTTTACAGCCCTTTTTTTTCTTCCAAAAATCAAAAGATCAAACTATTTGTTTACCAGCTTTCGTTTTCATCACCCTATACATATTTGTTTACCTGCTTTCCTGAAAAGAAACTAAAATCCAAAAATACATGCTAATCAGCTTTCCTTCCCCAACTCTGAACATACTTGTTTCCAGCTTTATTTCCACTCTTCTTTAAAAACAAAAAAATGTTTTTCCAAAAACATGTTTTCCACACTCTCCTTCAAAACAAAAGTTTTACAAAACTGTATTTCCATGCTTCCAAACAAAATAAAGCACTTCCCCAAACTTTCTTTACTTGTTTACCAAACAACGAAAATATTTACAAGCCGCAGTTCCACTCTTCTTCACAACGAAAATGTTTTCCAAATCTGCGCTTCTTCAAAACAAAATGTTTTACAAAGCCGTACTTTCATGATTTCCACCAAAAATGCTTTACAAACTGTCTTTCCATGCTTTCCTTCTAAAAACAAAATCATTTTCCAAACTTTATCTCCATTCTTTTTCAAAAACATGTCTATTCGCCAACGCGGGCCTTTTCAAAAGTGTAAGTATGCATCTGTCTTCACACTTTCGAAAACATAGAATATCAAAAAAAAATATACCAAAAAGAGGGAACTACTAGACAAGAAAAGATTAAGAGCGACAGACCATGCCCAAGCCTACCAAAGAAGGGTGGCAAGGGCATTTGAAAAGAAGGTAATAAAAAGAAAATTTGAAATCGGGGAATTAGTACTTAAGCAAATCATGCCATCAAAACAGCCTCACCCAAGAGGGAAGTTGCAACCCACATGGGAGGGACCCTATGTGATCACCCATGCCTATTCCGGGAATACCTACCGCCTAGTAGATGCCGAAGGAGTCGAGGTTTCAGGTTCGTGGAATGCACTTTATCTAAAGAAATTCCATGCATGAGTAGCTTTCAATACTTGAGAACTATTATTCTTTCTTCATGCAATTTCCAGCGTTTAGTACTTGATGATGGAATTATAAGACTCTCTAAGATAAACTCGTATTTGTTTGAACACATCTCCGCCAAATCATGCCACTTCATTCACACACGTATGACTGGACTAGATTTACCTGATAGAAGAGAAATTGCCTACCCCATAGACTGCGACAATTTAAAACCCCAAAGCAAACCTCTCTTATTTTCGCCTCACTCGTATTAACCCTAGGTCAAAATGAGGAGTTACCCGGACCTAGCATATGTCCCAAAACTGACTCTGGCACTATACAAACACTTCTAGAGGAGAAGCATGAAAAAAATCGGGGTGAAAAACAGAAGAGCCCCGCCCTCAAGTCAAAAAAATCAGGCAATGAGAGGCCAACAAAAAAAAAATAACACCCAAGTGAACAGGTTAAACTCTCTATTTTAGCAGGCTTTCACGCCTTTACACACAAGTATATGCCAAACAAACGGCTATACTAGTACAGTGTCCAAACAACGGGCTGTACTTTCCACCCAAAATAAAGAAGTGATAAAAAGAAGAAAGCCAGAGGGACCTAGAAAGTAGGACATATGCTAGACTGGGACAATTCTAAAATATTACCCGAAAGAAAGATATTACTCTTACCCCATTCTCCCCCTCCCTTTTATTTCGCAATGGGATTCAAAATTGAACTATGTCTACCAGGAAAGGCGAAATTTCGACCAAAGGTAGATCGTTTCCAGGTTTACAACTACACACAATCACATGAGTTCACTTAGAAACTTGCATATCCAAAGGAAGCTTATTTAACTTGACTCCTGGTACACTCATGGATTTTTCAGCATGTTTAGAATAATACAATCAAGCATTTGAGAACCATGAACCTAGAAAAACCGACACCTAAGGCCTATGCCTTTCAAATACAACCCTGGTTTGGACATAGGTGACCACAAGGGCTCCTCCATGGGGACTTGATGGTTCTTTTACTTCAGAAAGTCAAAAACATTGCCCTCTCACGTAAAAAGCCATTGAAGAATTAAAATGCCCACTTATGCCACAATACTTATGCTTAAGTTCGCATTTTCCTTTTCTAAAACACCTAGGCATCCGATTTTCTTGAAATGCTAAAATTGACCCCCGTGCCAATGTTAAAATTACCCCCATCTACACTCATTTTATGCCCTTCCGCACATGCTTGAGAAGAAATTATCTCACTTTCACACGCACTTAAGAGTTTTTTTCGCTCAAGCACTTGGAATCCCTCCCTTGCGTACTAAAGCATGGTTTCCCGCATTTGCTTCCTCGCATTATCATTCCATTTACCTTAAGATGGATTGTAGCCCTTGACAATTCAAGCAAGAAGGGCTCAAAAATCAGTGCAGGGGCGCAATCCGGACAGATTTAACACTTGGTCCATGGAAATGATGTTTTTATAGGTCACGAAAGTCAAAACGGTCACCAAGGCTTTCAGTAGCAGCAGGCAGGAGCAACAAAACCAGAAGAATTGTCCCAGGCAAGGGGTGGCTAAACCCGACTAGCCGCCCCTCACTAGACGGCTAGCTTACACTAGCCGCCCCAGCCCTTGTTTCAGGTAAGCATGCCCCAGCAAGGGGGCGGCAAAACCTAACTAGCCGCCCTCACTGGGCGGCTAGTTTTCACTAGCCGCCCCCCACCTGCTGCCCGAAAACCTGCTGTCAGTCCCATCTTTTCGACTCTTCGACTCCTTTGGTACCTATAGAAAACATTCTCCCCCGAAACCTATGCACACACATTTCATACATTCATACACACATAAAAATAGTATAACTACGAATCAAATAGCAACCGAAACGAAAATCATATACCAAACCATGCCACCCATTCATCCTTTCATCCACCCATACAACCTCATAAACCATTTCACATACACGACCAAATTGAAACAAATAAGCTAAAATTAAAAACACCCATGTTTTTTCATACACCAAAGAAAGAAGGGAAAAATTGTTCATAAAAAAACAGAAAATTCAGGCCTAATTAAACTAGAGGAACGTTCTAAAGCGAATAAACTAAGGATAGGTAGCTAAGGATCCGCCCAAAGCTCCCCTCTATGTGTCTTGAGTCATGCATCACCGAAACAATCACCTAAACCAAAAGGAAAAGAAGAAAAGCATGAATTTCTTGCATATCTACTATTCTTCAACCTAAAACCAAGACGCAAAGAAGCTATACCTCGGCGTATCGTCATCCGCTGGAGGCTGAGTAAGAGGAACATCCTGACTTGGCTGAGAAGGGAGTGGCGGCTGAGTAGAGGACTGAACCTCTGGAACATTAGGAGTGGCAGGAGTCTCTCGAACCGAGGACGCAGCCCACGCATATATCCCACGACTCCAAGATGCCGAAGGACGAGAAGCACGACTAAAGGTGGCCCCGGTAACCAAGGAGGCCGAGAGATAATGGTCAGGCTCAAGCGGAAGAAGGTCGAGGTCCGCCTCGGTCATAGAGCCCCCTCCAACCAATTTTCCCCTCATAGTGGCCTCCCAGAGATGAACCTGCTGCATATCTCTGTCTCTCCTCTCCAATCTCTATCGGAGGTGACTCTCTGTCCCTCTAGCCTGATCCTCGACAGCCCTCAACCTCTCCTCCAACTCCCGTGCTCTTGCCTCTGATGCCCTGAGCGCCTCTCGGTCCCTATCCCTGGCCGTCTGGAGAACGAACCAAGTCCCCCATCAAACCTCTAGGAACACCCGCTGAAGCCTCCAACTCCGACACCCTCATCTGGAGGGAGTCCCTCTCGCGGCCTAGGGTGACGAACCCCTCCTCTCTCAAAGCCATCATGGACCTCAGCTGGACCGTCTCCTCCTCAGCCCGAGAAGCCCTACCCCTCGCCTGGCCCAGCTCCATCCGTGTGGCCGTCAGTTCACTCCGGGCCGCATTTAGATCCCTCGTCAGCTCGAGCTCTCGCTCGGAAACCACGGAAGGAGGAGGGGCGAAAGAAGAGGAAGCACCATCGGCTCTCGCTCTCGATAGAGCATCCACCTGAGCCTCAAGGACTCGGACCTGGTCCTGCAAGTGTCTCCGTTGTACCCGCAACGCCTCTATCTGCCTGGCCTGCGCTTGGAGGTGCTCATTGGCGATCTTAAGTTTCTTCTCCATCTCATTCAACTCAACCTGCAAAAGTAAACACTATTCAGAAGATGTTCAAGCAAAGGAGAACAAGGAAAAGAAAAAGGGTTTTTCCAACTCACATAAGCGTCCGGGGTCTCCTCCTCCATCGTCCCGAGGATACCCGCGTATTCCTGACGATACCAAGCCAGGTATTCGCCACTCGAAGTTTCCTCAGGATGACGCTCCACCAAAATGCCTCGGCCCATCCATCCCGCCACATGTGTAGCGTAATTTCTCGGGAGATTCGTGTCCCAAGGAATCCCAACCACCAGAATCGAGGGGCACCGCGGCAGAGGATCGGGCACCCACTGATGATACCCAAGCTTGTGGACGACCCGGCTGATCGCGTGAAACACGTCCTCATTAAAATAAATCAATCAGACGTCTCGCGCCAAGGCCTGGGGAACCTCCTCTGGATAAGGCCTCCACGTCATCTAAAAAGCATCAAAAGATAGGAAGAGCGATTAGTCAAAAGAAAACCAAATACAAGCCAAAGAAATCCGAAGAAAAACTTCCTCTGACAAGACGCGGAAGGCCTCTCGGAATTGCGTGAGGTGGTACAAGCGAGAGGATCCCCGGGGTTCCCATCTCATAGCCCAAGGGAGGGCATTATCAAACGGCGCCAGAGTCGGGCGATCAATGGCGAAGTGCTCATACCCAAAGATCTAGCAAAGCAAGAGGAAAATTATTAGAATCAAAGTGAGCTAAACCAAGAAAAGGACATTTACCACTTACACATACCTGAAGAAATGGCGCAAAGCCGCCAAGGTTCTTTCCCCCGGCCCTCTTAACTTTCTTCGAGAGCTCCGCAAAGAGATGAGCAAGCATCGCCGCTCCCCAGGCATAGCGTCCCATGCCCTCCAGGTCCCTCATCAGCAAAAGGAAGTGACAGGAAACCTTAACAGAAGCCGTCGAGAAGAGGACTCGGCCGAAGAAGTAAAGGAAGAACGCCCTCAACTCCCTCCGTGCCCTCTGTGGGCACGCGGCCACCTCTCTCACCTCAATCATCGCCCACCTCCTATCGAAGCTAGCTGCAGCTTCGCCCTTCTGGCACTCTGTAAAGGAACCGAGGCCATACTGCCCCGAAAGCCTCCCTAAAGGGATCCGGTTCAGCGTCCGCTCCCGCTCCACGAACTCCCATTCCCCAATCAACTCTCGAAACAGCCCCCTATAGTCCACAAGGGTGGCCGCAATTACCGCTTCCCCCAAGACTGGAAGGCCGGTGATCCGATGGACGTCCTCGAGGGTCAGCATAACGGCACCGGTAGGGAGGATGAACGTACAACTCTCCGGGTCCCATCTCTCCGCCAATGCCTCCACATATGGGAGATGGACGTGGAATGGCTCAATCAGAAAGAAAGAACGGAAGCCCACTCCATCCACTAAGCTCCTCTCCTCCTGCCCCAAGGCATCATACCACCTCTTCATCCCGTGCCATAAAGCCCGAATACGATTCGGCCACTACAAAAGGAAACAAAGGGAACATGGGTTAGTTTAAAAGCAATTGAGAGGTAAGAATCCAAAGTCTATGAATTCATTTTTAAACCATGCTTAGCAAAATGAAACTTTCATATCCTAAATCAAAGACGAAAGCATGAAAATAAGAAGCTTAAAGATTTCTCCCCTCTACATGATCACACATGCTAATGACATCAAACATCCCACCGTGGTCACCACTTACTCTCTCTCTTACGTCACGGCCTATCATGCTTATATATTTTCCCTAAACACACCTAAGCATATAGGACTTGGACCCGTGAAATGCATGCATACACTCCCTCATGCTCTACCACGATCAAACACATATGAAGTCACATGCACATAGAAAAGTATCGCATGCAAGCATACTAGCCATACCATTCACTTCTTTCTAAAAATAGCAAACATGGATATATATACGAAAAATTGCCCCCCCCCCTTCCTAGAAACAAACCCATATCAACATGCTATCCCACCGTGATTACCTTATACACCAAGCATGCTTATTAAAAATACACATATACAACCTGTTCATACCACCAAAACACATGCATATACACCAAAATAAAAAGGCTAAGACTAAAAGGTTAGGAACATACCACGGCCCGTGTGGACCCAGGAGCGCCCACCTCGGCCTTGTCGGGATCGCCCATCCCATCGTCATCCCCCTCCTCCTCATCCTCCTCGAACACGGCCTCCTCGGCCTCAGCCTCAACACCAACACCGGCCACTGCAGTCCCGGTGCCCATACCCTCAACCTCCTCGACCTCATCCCTAACCTCTCCAATCCCCTCCACCCTCCACGCCCCGGAGATAAACTCTGCAAAGGCCCCCATAGCCCTGCTCTCCTCCTCCTCAGCCCTGGCCATTGTGGCCTCCCTGTCTAACATCCTAACAAGGGCATCCAACAACGCCCTCACATCTTCACTGACTCCCTCGGCCCCTACTCCCTCGGTTGCACCTCAACCGGTCCTCCGGCCCCCAAAACCACCTCCTCGACCACCACCGGTTGATCCCCATGCCTCCTCTTGCGTGTATATCCTATCATACTACTCCCAACCTCCGGGGCAGCCCCCCAAGGCAAGACCCCAACCTCACTCGCGCCGATGCCCGCCGGCGGCACCTCCGCCACACCCATGACTTCTCCCACGGCCTCTACCTCTGGCCTATCGCTATCCGATGATGACAAACTCGCGCTACGCTCTCCACGAGCCACCCATGGTCGTTTCGCCCTCGAAGCAATCGCCTTCGACCTCGTCATCTTCCTCGGATTGAAAAGAAAAAGGAGAACCCAAAACTAGGGTTTCAAAATCAAGAGAGAAGGACGGATCTAGGTCGAAATGGAGGAAGAAAAGGCAAAGGAATCAAGGTTTCACTGTTTAAAACGAAGAAGAAGGAGTAATAGTGGGAGAGAAACCGTTTTGAAACGTATGGAGAGAGAGAGGGTCTTTTCAGTTATAAGGGACCCAGTTATGGGGCGGCTACCTGCGAGTAGCCGCCCCTCCCAGTTTTTCAGTTTTCACTTGAAACCCCTTTCCAATCTCTTTTCAGCCCTAATTCCAAGGTTTTCCATACCAAACAGCCATGTATTGGCTTATTTCCAGACACTACTTGATCAAACACGACTTTCCTGAAGTTTTGCCGCACTTTCAGTACCATTCAAATTCGAATTTCTTCAGTTCTAGTTCTTTTCCAGAGTTCTTATCATTTGGATGATCCAATTCACCAAATCAACTTTAACTTGCTTTCTGTCGGTGATATCCCCTCCCTGCTGAGTTTTCCAAAGCATGGGAACGATAGGCACGAGGAAACTGACGCTGGAAAACCTCGACCGCGGGTTGGATCACTCACCATTTACTTTTCGCCGCCTTCCACCTAGATCATCCTTTCGGTTAAAAATTCTAAGTCAAGACCTAGCCTCTGACGGTCTAAATCAACTCCCCGAATAGTACTGTTTGTGTTGACATAACTTCTTGAAGGTCGGGCCGGCCAAAATAGGGGTCTCTTTCCTTATCATCGGTCGAAGTCTTTCCTGCTTCGAATAAAAACTCTGTCCGATGAGGGACAATTGTAGATACCCCAATTTTGACCGTCTAGAAAGACAGAAATACTTCAAGTAACACCCGAAAATATCCCACATTTGGACATCTAATAGAGAACCAAAAGTTCAGGAAACCGGAAACCCTAAACCTAAACCCTAGCCTGACGGGAAACCTAAAACCTAAACCCTAGCCTCACTGGAAACCTAAACCTAAACCCTATCCCTTACCTAAATCCTAACCCTAACCCTAAACCAGACCCTGGCCCAAACCAGAACCCCACCTAAGAGAAGCTCTAAAACTCCAAAAAACACCAAGTCCCTGGCAAGGGGCGGCTAGACCTAACTAGCCGCCCCATACCAGGCGGCTAGTTAGCACTAGCCGCCCCCTGGCCGACCTTGAACCGCTTCCATGGATGGGACATAAAGCAGCATTAAATGCTGATCATTGCGGCGGGTTGTGACATTTAGCCGCCCTATCTTGGCCGGATCAACCCAAGTAACCGACCCAAGCCACCGCCAGGAAGAGGCCGCCCTTCACCTAAAACCCTATAAATCCCCTAAGTCCCTGGCAAGGGGCGGCTAACCCTAACTAGCCGCCCCATATTAGGCGGCTAGTTGGCACTAGCCGCCCCCCTGGCCGACCCTGAACTGCTTCCCTGGATGGGACATAAAGCAACATTAAATGTCAATCATTGTGGCGGGTTGTGACCTTTAGCCGCCCCATCTTGGCCGGATCAAACCAAGTAACTGACCCAAGCCACCACTTGTCAGAGATGGGATGTTTGGCAGGTCATGATGGGGGCGGCTAACCCTAACTAGCCTCCCCATACCGGACAGCTAGTTAGGACTAGCCGCCCTTCACTTGGTCCTAACAAAAGAACCAGAGAATTAATGAGGGGTCTAATCACACACACTATTAGCCAAGCCACTCCATTACCCCCTGGATATTCCCCTGCCTCTTTTTTACTATAAATAGAGGAGGTCCTAAGCCTTTAAACAACATCCACAATTCACATTCCCAATTCACAATAAAAAACACATATCATTCACTCCCTTTCCCCACTAGAAATCCCAAGAGAGAGAGAGAGAGAGAGCCCCTTTTGTGAGAGAAATATCCATTCCCTACATAAAATACCCTCTCATTCCACCCTACAGAAACCCGGGCTAAACCTAGCTTAGCCTCTGTTCAAAACCAAACCCATTTCTACCGAAGTCCTGCCCAAACCAGACCAGGCCCCGGACGGCTAAACCCTATTAGCCGCCCCATACCCGACGGGTAGATCCCACTAGCCGCCCCCCTATCCACACCCCATTGCACCCCTATGTCCCAAGACTCCTTTAGTCAAGCCCCAGAAGCAGAATATAATTACCTATTTTTCACCTCTGTGTACGGTATATCCGTGTCTCAGAGCGGAGACCCCACAAACTCCCCACGTAGGTGATCAAATCCAACCCAACCTTTTCCTGCTTTTAGAAAAAGCAGGTGGCGATCACACAAACCCTGCAATCCTCTTGAGCCATTGTCGGGCGCCTCAAGCAGGAACGACACCTCACCCTTCCAAGAAGACGATCCGACCGACCCCGCCAGGGCACGCATCCGATCCGAATCCCCAAAGAACCCCCACACACACACACACCCCCTCCAGCGGATCCTTTCCGACACCCACGGAGAATCCGACTCACGATATTGCGAGCGTGAATTATCGTTCTTCCCTTCGCCGGATCCGTATGGATGCTTCCTATGTAAGAGACACCTTGGGTGGACCCCCACCTGTAGGTACCATTGACGCGCTCGACAGTGTACTGACCGTGGCCGGCTCCAGGTAGAGGCTGCCCGGGAGAGCGCTATCGGATGACGAATGGTGTAGAACAGCAAATTTTGTCCTTCAAGTCCCTAGGCTCACCCCTGTGGGGGCTAGGGCGAGGGCGGGATATGGTCGTGCCGCCGTGTGACCTTGTTACCCATTGGGTTTCTACCCATGTTTTTCCTTGAAAGGAAATGGCCTTCTATCGAATTGTTATGTTGGTGTTTGGTTTCTGGCCACTCACTGAGCTTGTAGCTCACCCCTCGCGTACTATTTTTTTTTACAGGGGCGTTGTTGGGCGTGGAGCTGGAGCTGCCTTGTGGCGTGGTTTTGCGTGCGTGGAAGCGTCCTGTCCGGCGGATTGGTGAGTGCGAGGCTGTCAGCAGTCCTAGAGTCTTGTGTATTTGAAAATCGTGCATGTGGCACTTGTTGTATTGTATTTGGCTAGACTTGGCTCTCACAGGACAGTGATTGTATATTCGGGTCTGTAAAAATATTGTTGAGTTACAGACATTGTTGATATTTTTATGCTTCTGCCTTTCATTTGAGTTATCAGTTATCATTGTTTGCTAGCCTTGTGTATTATTTATTGGAGTCATTATTGACCTCTTGTATGATAGCTGATACTTTATATATTTGCCACGTCTCGGGGACGCCTGGAGCGTGACAAAAGTTGATATCAGAGCCTGGTCCTGTCAGAGCCTAAGTCGAGTCGTATAGATGAGTCGTAGGATTGTTATCCGAGTACCCTAGTTTTAAAAGTTTTCTTAGGTTGCTGACATGCCTCCTCGCATCCGTGGACGTGGACGTGGCCACCCTTGGACTTCCCTTAAGTTGTCGACTGGGTCGACTGATCAGAGTCAGTGTTGGGTTCCCTGTTGTGGGACTAAGGCTTGGGAAGGAGTTTCCAGCCCGGTTGTGTCATATTGATGGAATTGTTGTGATTGTGGGTTTCGATCGCGTCTCAATTATGTAGCTTCGTTCCCAGAATCGGTATCGCTAGTAACCATGGAGTTCGCATGCGGCACCGGTTTCAAGTTTTGAGGATGTGGCATATTATTCATTAATGGGATGCCTTCTTCCGTTTCCTTGATCGGGATTAAGGGGTCTTGTGGGGTCACCGTTGAGACCCGGGCTAGGGTGTCCTGTGTTCCTTGTTTGGTTGTCGGGATATCCTATATCGGGACCTCAAGGTGCCCTCCCAAGGGGTTCTTTCCCCCAATCAGAGAATATCCTTGAAACATCTATTTGATAATTGCCTTTCCCTCTCACTTGGAAGGTGCTATAGCGAGTGGTGAAGCATACGATCGGGATTGAGTGCGTCCTTTTGCAGCTTGGTGGGCAATAGCGTATGGACTTGGGTTCCATAGCGGCATGTGGAGTCGCTTCGATATATCGTCATGCATAGTAGCTGCCCGATGTAGCAGAGTCTGGTGAGGCGCTCCCAGGTACTACTCATGACGCGTGTTGGTGTGCCCATATGGTCGAGGTAGTGGACATGGGAGGCTACCCGGTAGAGGCCAGAGCCCTGTGAGGTGCTCCCTAGGACTATCCACGACACTTGTTGGTGTGCCCATATAGCATAGATAGTGGACATGGGAGGCTACCAGGTAGAGGCCACACCGGGATAGTGCTACTGGATGACGTCGAGAGGTTGGACTCCCCGTGATGAATCTACCCATTGAGTGCATGATGCCAGAGTTCCAATGGTTATAGTTGGGCGGCCTATTGGTGGCGGCATGTGAAGCACAGTTTGCGGTACTGTCGCATTTTGCCCCCACATGGGTCGTAAATGAGGTGACGTGATGCTAGCATTCACGATGGGACTCAACCGCCATATAAGGTAGATGACGTCTCATAGGCATTGTCGGGAATCGATGACCTCCTATTGCACGTCTTACGGATTAAGTGCGGTTGGGTGGCTTACCCAGCGTGTTAGGGTCACCATGAGCGCTAGGCCGAGGAGCATCGAGATGCTTGAGGAGCAGAATTTGGACTTAATCGTCCCAGAAATTATTTTGATCTCCCCTTTGGGGTTGAAGATCAAGTACCTCTTGCCGCGAATTGATGATCTGTTTTGACCAGCTTTGGGAGCTAGTGTGTTTCTGTTGATCGATCTTTGGGCAAGGTACCCTAATTGGAGATCCGGGAGTTGGGCATTCCCTAGATGGCCTTTCGTGACCGTTTCAGGCACTACGAATTTTGAGTACTGCCGTCGGGGTAGACGAATGCGCCAGATGCCTACAATGATCTTAAATGTTTTATTGGGCCTCCGTGGGCTGTTCTGTGGTAGCCTTCGTTGAGGTTGTTGGTTGGCATGCCCTCAGGCGAAGTTGTGGATTGTCTTGTTGGAATGCGTTCGTCCATCAAGATTCCTCAGTGGACGTGGGAGTGAGTTATCATGGATTTCATTGCGGGCTCCCTAAAGTCACGTTCGGGTCACGATGCTGTTTGGGTGATCATTGACCGATTGACTAGGTCCGCACCTTCGTCCCTATCTGGCTAACTGAGTCTCTGGACGCTTCGACGTGGGTTTGAGCCTTCGTGATTGTTCATCTTCATGGCACTCCGGTCGGCGCTATTTCGGATCGAGACGCGTGTGTTACTTTGGGGTGCTTGCACAGCCTTTGATAGGCTTTAGCGTGAGCCTTCATTTAAGTACAGTATTTCATTGCTGATGGACAGCCAGGCAAGAGGACGATTTAGACCTTGGAGGACATGCTAAGTGCCTACGTGCTTAACTTGGGGCAGTTGGATGAGGCACCACCCTTTGGTTAGGGGTTTGTCTGTGAGACGACTACCATTCGAGCATCTAGATGAATTGAAAAGGCACTCTACGGGCACAGTTTTATACCTCCCTTGTGTCGGGACGGTTGTGGTGCGCTAGTTGGAGGGGCCGTAAATTATTTAATTGACCTTGCGGTGGCCGAGATGGTTCGTGCGTGCCTCTGCACCACCCAGAACCGTCGGAAGGGCTACGTAGGTCTTCCTCGTCAGGAGCCTACCTTCGGGTTCGGCGACCATGTTACCATGAGGTGTCCCGGATTAAGGACATCCTCTGTTTCGACGTTCGGGGCTAGCTGGGTCGGCCCTCCATCGGACCGTTCTTGTCCTTGAGTGGATTGGGGGAGGTGGCTGTCTCGAAGCCTTGCCCCAGTAGCTGACTCATGCCCGTGATGTCATCCCTATCTCATAGCTGAGGCATTATGTCCACGATCCTGCTCATGTCATTTCGTTCGAGCCGCTCACCCTCGAGCAAGATTTGTCGTTCGTAGAGCAGTTGATTGAAACCATGGACCAATGTGAGGAGAGGCTCCGTACCAAGACCGTTTCTTCAGTTAAAGTGCGTCGGTCGCACCAGTTTGGTGCCCGGACCACTCGGGAGCCAAGGGACTCTATGCGTGACACTTCTACGTTCGGTCTTCCCTTCGGGTTTCCTTAATTTCGAGGACTAAATTTCCTAAGGGGGGGAGAATGTTAGGCCTGTGTCATTTAGAGTCCTAATTTCGATCGGAGTCAGTAAAATTTTAGTTTTAACTACCTTCTGGGGTTTGAGGACTCTGATTGAAATATAACTGCATATTATGGGTCCTGGTACTGTTTAGTACTGCCCATAAAATTTTTGTTTAATTCCGATAAAGTTTTTGGAATTATGCAGTTTTGATTTGGTATTCGGATTTGATTTTGTTAAAATTCAAGATGAAGAGGTAAAAATCCAATATTATCATGAGATGTTCAATTTTGAGATAGATTCCATATAGAAGTGGAATTGGATCAACTGGATTCGTGTATCAAAAGTTATGGGTATTTTTCCTAGTATACCCCAAAGATGAGAAGTCCAGGCAGCAGTCATGTAAGATGTTTAGCCTCAATTTTGGAATATCTGGATAGGCTATTTGATCTGGGTTAAACATGAAAATTGTAGATAATCTTCTTGGCTTTCCAATGGCATTGGAATTGTACAATTCGGAGCTGTATTGAGGAAGTTATGGCCGTTTAAGTGAAGGCTATCTAGAGTTTTTTAAGTCCGGGACAGCTTGGTCATTCCCCCCTCTTTTGCCTATTTAACCTCCCCCAATGTGCACGACCTTGGCATATTTTTCCCCTCTCTTGGATCTGGTCCAGCCCTTGGTGTTTGATTTGGGTGGAGGAGATGGTGTTTGTGGATGGAGCACAAATGGTGAGTTGTTGTTGTTGTTGCTTCCCCGTCTCTCTTGCTCCCCCTCAATTGTTTTCCCTCCCCCTTTGGATTTCAGCCCCCCAAATGTTTGTTGAAATGCCAAAGTGGAAGCCATGTAGAGAAGAGAAGCCAAAGAGAGGTGGTGGTAGTGGTAGTGGCGGTCGAGATGGTCGTGGCGTGCTCGAGGGCCCCAACATCTCCCCTTCCCTCCCCCTTTATGTTTGATGAGTTTTCCTCTTCTTTTTATTGGTTTGTATAAATGTATAGGTGCTTTGGGAGGGCATGCATGGGTGGTATTTGTGTTTGGGTGCATATGAGGGCTTGGGGGAGGGCTGGGGAGTGCTGGGCGCATGCGCGGGGCTGTTCGCGCGCGTGCGCGTACGCGTGGGGGGCGCACGCGAGCTCGCGCGGGGCGCCTGGGGCCGCGCTCGGGGGCTCCCGGGGATGCGTGCTGGGCTGCCCGAGGCCCGGTTTGGGCATGCTGATGGTCGGCACTCTCGGGTGGGTGTCCGGGGGGCTCAGGCATGCGTGCGTGCATGCATGCTTGCGTGCGTTCGAGCCCGTTTGCGTGAATGTCTATGCCTAAGGCATTCCTAATTTGTTTTTATGTGTTTGTATGTGATTTTACTCATCATTTTGATACTCTTGATTTACAGATCTCGTCGGATGGGATGCGCGTCAACCCTGGTATCGGTGAGTGGTTTGATTCCAACCCTTCCGGGAGCGCTCGATGCACGTAGTCATGCTTCGCACTTCCATGGGGCTTTAATTACACCTTAAATATGCTAGTTATCATGCATGCTAGGTTGTATAGCTCGTATATTGTGTAGAACCCCTATTCTACCTTATACTTGCCTATGTATTGTATAGAATATGGCATGACTTAGGTAGTTTTGATTGAAATACTACCCTATTATTATTTAGACATATTTAGCATGCCTATATTGGATTAACAATGGGATGCATGCATAATATTCCTCTGATTTAGGACTTGAGGGTGTGGTATAGCTGTTGCACCCATCTTTTGGGGCAAAACTATGGCCAACTCAAGAGAGGATGAGACATTCCCTCTCTCTCGCCCTCCCTCTTTTCGCGAGCTGAGTAAGTAGATGTAGTTCCTACTTGACTCAGGCTTGCTTGGAATTATTGGCATGCACCTGTTGTTGGGCAGATCGCGCTTAACCCTTCTCTTCTAGGTTGGTGTCATCCAACGTATGTTAGGTTGTAATTTGTGTATTTGCCTGTTTGACTTCATGTATGCATGTTAAGTAAGCTACCCTTGGGTATTAATTGCATATTACGTATATACCTATTTGGCCATGAGTGTATGACCTCTTATAGGGTCATACCATGGCGTTGAGACTTAGAATCAAATGTCTTCACCGCATCTGAGTTATGCGCCCTGGAGGGAATTCATGAGAATTCATTGTGCTTATTGGTGTTTGATAACCGATGATGACGGATCCATAGGGATCGTATTCGCGTGTGTCGAGTGTTCTTCCCTTCGTCGGCTCCGAGTAGAGACTGCCCGGCGTAGTAAAGTCCGGCGGGGTGCTCCTAGATACTACTCATGATGCGTGTTGGTGTGCCCATACGGCCGAGGTAGCGGTCATGGGAGGCTACTCGGTAGAGGATAGAACCCTGTGAGGTGCTCCTAGGAACTATCCACGACGGTTATTGGTGTGCCCATATAGCAGAGATAGGGACCTGGGAGGCTACTAGGTAGTAGAGGCCACACTGGGAGAGACTACCGGATGACGAGCGGTGTAGAACAATCGACCTCTTCCCCAAGAGCCTATGTCACCTCGAGGAGGGGGTGAGGGTGAGGGTGAGGGTGAGGGTGTTGTGGGTCGGTGTTGGTTCGATCTGCCAGTTTGTGCAATTTCCAAGATCCTATGTCACCCGTCGGGGTAAGGGTGAGGGTATTGCCCCCAAGATCCTATGTCACCCGTCGGGGTGAGGGTGAAGGTGTTGGTGTGAGTGGGGTGGGCTCGAGTTGATACTCGACCCACCAGCTTGTGTAGTTGGTTTTTCCATGGAGTTCGCGTTGCGAACATGTAATGGTTCCTCCCAATATCGTCGTACCGAGGCCCTGACATTGAAGCTGCTCTGACAGAGGACTCCCAGTTGTAGGTACTCCCGATGCATTCGGCGGATGTACTGATCATGGGAGTGTAGCAGGTGAGGCTACACGACGGTGGGCCACCGGACGATATTGTGAGCGTGAATTATCGTTCTCTCCTTCACCGGATCCGTGTGGATGCTTCCTAGGTACGAGCCACCCTGGGTGGACCCCCACCTGTAGGTACCATCGACGCGCTCGACAGTGTACTGACCGTGGCCGGCTCCAGGTAGAGGCTACCCGGGAGAGCGCTACTAGATGATGAACGGTGTAGAACAGCAAATTTATCCTTCAAGTCCCTAGGCTCACCCCTGTGGGGGCTAGGGCGAGGGCGGGGTATGGTCGCGCTGCCGTGTGACCTTGTTATCCATTGGGTTTCTACCCATGTTTTTCCTTGAAAGGAATGGCCTTGTATCGAATTGTTATGTTGGTGTTTGGTTTCTGGCCACTCACTGAGCTTGTAGCTCACCCCTCGCGTACTGTTTTTTTTACAGGGGCGTTGTTGGGCGTGGAGCTGGAGCTTCCTTGTGGCGTGGTCTTGCGTGCGTGGAAGCGTCCTGTCTGGCGGATTGGCGAGTGCGAGGCTGTCAGCAGTCCTAGAGTCTTGAGTATTTGTAAATCGTGCATGTGACACTTGTTGTATTGTATTTGGCTAGACTTGGCTCTCATAGGATAGTGATTGTATATTCGGGTCTGTAAAAATATTGTTGAATTACAGACATTGTTGGTATTTTATGCTTCCGCTTTTCATTTGAGTTATCAGCTATCATTGCTTGCTAGCCTTGTGTATTATTTATTGGAGTCATTATTGACCTCTTGTATGATAGCTGATACTTTATTTATTTGCCACGTCTCGGGGACGCCTGGGGCGTGACAGTATAGGGCCTCCACGTCATCTATAAAGCATCAAAAGATTGGAAAAGTGCTTAGCCAAAAGAAAACAAAATACAAGCCAAAGAAATTCAAAGAGAAACCTATACCTTTTCCTCTGTCAAGACACGGAAGGCCTCTCGGAATTGGGCGAGGCGGTACAAGCGTGAAGATCCCCGGAGCGCCCACCTCATAGCCCAAGGTAGAGCACGATCAAACGGTGCCAGAGTCGGGCGATCAATGGCGAAGTGCTCGTACCCAAAATTCTAGCAATGCAAGAGGGAAATTATCATAATCAAAGTGAACCAAACCAAGAAGAGGACATCTACTGCTCACTTACACATATGTGAAGAAATGGCGCGAAGTCGCCAAGGTTCTTTCCCCCGGCCCTCTTGACCTTCTTCGAGAGCTCCGCGAAGAGATGGGCGAGCATCGCCGCTCCCCAGGCGTAGCGTCCCATACCCTCCAGGTCCCTCATCAGCAAAAGGGAATGAGAGGAGACCTTATCAGAGCCCGTCGAGCAGAGGACCCGGCCAAAGAAATAAAGGAAGAACGCCCTCAACTCCCTCCATGCCCTCTGTGGGCACGCGGCCGCCTCTCTCGCCTCGATCATCGCCCGCCTCCTCTCGAAGCTAGCTGCAAGATGGACTAGCTACAAGCAAACGAAGAAGACATGGGTTAGTTTAAAAACAATCAAGAGGTGAGAATCTGAGCCTAGAATTCATTTTAGAAACCATGCTTAGCAAGATGGACTTCCACATACTAAAACATATAAAAGCATGAAAATACGAGACTTCATATGAAAATTTACCCTCCTTTATGTGTAAAACCTGTCTATAAGATTACATGCTTTACCCTCTTATCCCACCGTGGTCATTACTCGCATATTTTCTTTTTCAAAATACCGCTCATCATGCTTATATATACTTTTCATGAACTCAACCAAGCATATGAAAGAACTTAGACCCATAGAAATGCATGCACTCCCTTTTATACTCTCTCTTACTCCACCGCGGTCAAATACGTGTAAAAATATACTTCAAAGATTATATACATGCAAAAAAAAAAACACATGCAAGCATACTAAGCCGTACCCTTCCCTTTCTTATATAGGCATATAAAAAATGGATGTACGCATGAAAAATTATCCCCCTCCAACATACAGCATGCTTACACATCCCACCATGATCAAACTATACATAAAAAGCATGCCTACTAGAATACACATGCACAAATATTACACATGAATCACCTATTTTATGCTACAAAGACATGTATGCACATATATGTAAATAAAAGGCTAAGACTAAAGGGTTAGGAACGTACCACGGCCCGTGTGGACCCAAGAGCATCCACCGTGGCCTCGTTGGGATCGTCCATCCCGTCGTCGTCCCCCTCCACCTCATCCTCCTCAAACACGTCCTCCTCGGCCTCAGTCTCAGCACCAACACCCACCCAATTTTTCGTTTTCACTTAAAACCCATTTCCAAATCTCTTTTCAGCCCTAGTTCCAAGGCTTTCTATACCAAACAGTCATGTATTGACTTATTTCCAGGCACTACTTGATCAAACACGACTTTCCCAAAGTTTTACCACACTTTCAATACCATTCAATTCGAATTTCTTTAGTTCTGGTTCTTTTTCAGAGTTTTTATCCTTCGGATGATCCAATTCACTAACTCAACTCTCTACTTGCTTTCTGTCGGCGATATCCCCTCTTTGCTGAGTTTTTCCAAAGCACGGGAATGGTAGGCACGAGGAAACTGATGCTGGGCTGCTCCGTGCACGATAGCTAAGAACCCCGACCGCGGGTTGGATCACTCACCATTTACTTTTCCCGCCTTCCACCTGGATCATCCGGTCGGTTGAAAATTCTAAGTCAAGACCTAGCCTCTGACAGTCTAAACCAACTCCCCGAATAGTACTATTCGTGTTGTCATAACTTCTTGAAGGTCGGGCCGTCAAAAATAGGGGTCTCTTTCCTTATCATCGGTCAAAGTCTTTTCCGCTTCGCGCAAAGACTCGGTCCGATGAGGGACAATTGTAGATACCCCAATTTTGACCGTCTAGAAAGATAGAAATACTTCAAGTAACACTTGGGAATAACCCACATTTGGGCATCTAATAGAAAACCAAAAGTTCAGGAAACCGGAAACCCTAAATCTAAACCAAAAACCCTAACCCTAAACCAAACCTAAACCAGAAACCCTAAACCAAACCCTGACTAGAAACCCTAAACCTAAACCAAACCTAAACCAAAAACCCTAAACCAAACAATGACCAGAAACCATAAACCTAAACCAAACCTAAACCAGAAACCCTAAACTAAACCTCAACCGGAAACCCCAACCCTAAAACCCTAAAACCCTATAAATCCCCTAAGTCCCTGGCAAGGGGCGGCTAACCCTAACTAGCCGCCCCATATTAGGCGGCTAGTTGGCACTAGCCGCCCCCCTTGCCGACCTTGAACTGCTTCCCTGGATGGGACATAAAGCAACATTAAATGTTGATCATTGTGGCGGGTTGTGACCTTTAGCCGCCCCATCTTGGCCGGATCAAACCAAGTAACCGACCCAAGCCACCACTTGTTAGAGATGGGATGTTTGGCAGGTCATGATGGGGGCGGCTAACCCTAACTAGCCGCCCCATACCGGGCAGCTAGTTAGGACTAGCCGCTCTTCACTTGGTCCTGACAGAAGAACCAGAGAATTAAATAAGGGGTCTAATCAAACACACTATTAATCAAGTCATCCTATTACCCCCCGGACATTCCCCTGCCTCTTTTTTACTATAAATAGAGGGGGTCCCAAGCCTTTCAAACACATTGACAAATCATCTTCATATCTAGAATTTCAATTGACAACCACTCATAGTTCACATCCCTTTCCCACTAGAAATCCATAGAGAGAGAGAAAGAGAGCCCCCTTTTGTGAGAGAAAAATCCATTCCCTACACAAAAACACCCTCTCATTCCACCCTCCAGAAACCCGGGTTAAACCTAGCTTAGCCTCTCTCCAAAACCAAACTCATTTCCTACCAAAGTTCTGCCCAGACCAACCCAGGCCCCGACGGCTAAACTCTAGTAGCCGCCCCATACCTGACGGTTGAATCTCACTAGCTGCCCCATACCCACACCCCACTTGCACCCCTTTGTTCCAAGACTCCTTTAGTCAAGCCCCGGAAGCAGAATAGGATTACCTGTTTTTCACCTCTGTGTACGGTATATCCGTGTCTCAGAGCGGAGATCCCACAAACTCCCCACGTAGGCGATCAAATCCAACCCAACCCTTTTCCTGCTTTTTAAAAAGCAGGTGGCGATCACACAAACCCCGGAATCCTCTTGAGCCGCTGTCGGGTGACTCAACCAGGAACGACACCACCCTTCCGAGAAGACGATCCGAACGAGCCCGCCAGGGCACGCATCCGATCTGAATCCCCGAAGAACCCCCATACACGCCAGCCACACGCGGATTTTTCAACACTGACAAATCCGATACCGACACCTGGGACATGTCCGTTGGTCCGTTGAGGGTCGTTAGGCACTGGAGATGCAGGTCAACACTGGCCGGGGTGATTCGGGTTACCCCCGTTCAGCCCGAAGGCGATCATTTTCTTCCCTGGCCATCTCGATTGTCCGGATAAACTCTTCGACCTGTTTTTCGGCACGCTCGACACGGGTGAGAGTCTCAACGCCGATTTTGTTGTAACGTGATGGCTTCAGGACTTGGCTCATCCCCCTCGGTGACACCGGGAAGGGATGATGGATTGGCTGCTGACGTGCTGGCTGGTACCGACGTGGGCTGTGGAGTTCTCTTGGGAGGCATGACGAGGAGCTAAACTTTCCGTTCGGGTCCCACATACGGCACCAAACTGGAGGGGTAAAAATTTTACTTACCGGATTTGGGTAAGCGGATTCAACCTCTCCTGTTCTCTTCCGCCCGAATACGCCTAGTTTCATCGGTCAAGAGCTTCAGAGCATCTTCAACACCGAGAGGTGGGGGTCCTGCGGAAGACCCTCTGACGCTCAAGTCAGTAAAATGGCCAAAGAAAGGGGTTTTAGCAAAAAGAAATTGTGCATACCTGGTATGTTTGTCATTGCCCCCTATTTATAGGGGGGAGGCAGTTTAGGATTTTCTGATTCCCCTCACTACATCGGATGGCCCGAGATTTCATCAGCCATTAATGAGGGGATTAATGGGGACAATAGATAAAATTGTCAGATATGGTCAATTATGCAAATCCATATTTGATGGGGATTTTATTGACAAAGTCAATAATGACCTGATTTAGTGACTCATTTGGCATTGATGGAGATTAAATGCTGATAATGATCATTCAATGCCACATATTTATATAAATCAATGTAATTATTTGATGGATTAGATACCGACCGGGTTGAACTTAACCGGTCACTTCGTCGAGGTGGGCTTGGGCCTGGTGGACCATCACTTGATTGGTTCGGATCGGATGGACTTCGTTACCCGGCCTGTTATGTGTAGTTAGAAAATTTGGCGCCCACAACTAGTATAGTCATTTCTGCGAAGTCATTTTAAGTTGTCATCGTGCTATAAAAAGTATATACTTGAGGAAAAAAATATTTTTTCTAAAAAATAATTATATAGTTTCAAATGAATTGAATACAATTTATTTCTATATTTTTATTATAAAGAGTGATGTTACACCCAATCTTTTTTTCAGCTTTATTCCAGTCCTATATACGTCGATAGAAAATCAACAGAGCATATACTCATATTTTTTTTTGAGTAAGTGATCGGCAAACATATACTCATATTAACGAGGTATATACTTCCATAAATTTTTTTATATTTTCTATAAATATATTTATGTAATTAATTGAAGTATATGTTTCATTTTTCATAAAAGCACGCACCTCATTAGATGAGGTATACTTTTTTTTTCTTTTAAATTCAAAACACATGTATATTAGAATTGAGACTGAAAAATGAGTGGTACGTCACATTGTCCTTTCAAATAGTATACACTAGCTAAGTGCCTAACAACATACTATATACTATATTTGGGGAAATATGTAATAAGTTGGACAACAGTAGATCTTCAAAAATGAATTGTCCGGATGTATCTGCCTCTTAAAAAGAAAAAGGTCAGACCCAATCTTGTTTATAGGTTGTCTATGGTTCATACATATTTTGAATTTCTTAAAAAGAGCGTTGTTACTTTGAACTTTAAAAAAAAAAAACGATGTTAATTACACTATACACGCGGACAGTCCCACCATCCAACACGTATATATCTCCTATACATCATTAAAACAAATTTACATTTGTTAAAAATATATTCATTCATAATTTTCAAAATAAAGTAATATATATTTTCTATTAAATCATACAACTTATTAGACAAAGTTTACTATGTGTGGGGCTATCCCTCAAATTGTTCTTTCTTAAAAATAGTATATCCTCATCTAAATATATAAAAAACAACTTATATATTAGTATAATAAATTTTCAATTATGTATTTTTTGATTGACAAATATTTTTTTGTGGTAAAATCTGTCCCATCAATAGGCGATAAGATTCACGAACTCAGACCCTATCATTAAAGAGTTGGAGGGGTGTACCTCTAGCATCTTACTAAAAGAATTTTTGGTATTATATATACATCTTGTTAGACAACCATCCAGGTACTTGGAACTTGGAAGCCACTAAATAAAACATTTATAGTAACTCTTGAATAATTTATTTAGGAAAAAATCCAAATAACCCCCTCTAAATTGATTGAAATCTATATAACCCTTGAGTTTTCTAAAATTCATATAACTATTTGAAAACACCTATGCAAATCTAAATAGTCCACTGAGTTCAATGAAATCATTGACAGATTAGGATTGTTTTGCAAATATTCTATTTGGTTAACCCTGGTTGAAAATATATTACATCAAAACCTCTACAATGTGTTAAAAATATGAAAAATCCATTTGGAAATGAAGATTTTACCCTTCTGGATAGGGTTTTATAATCTATCTACATTGGTAAATTTTTATAATTTTAACAAATTATAGAAGGTTTTTGTCTTTGGTATACATAGTTTTCAGTTAGGACTAACAAAATGAAATATTCGTAAAATATTTATCATCAGTCAATAAAAATTTAACTCAGGAGGTTATTTGGATTTATATAGATATTTTAAAAAAGTTATATAAAATTAAAAAAAAACAAAAATATTATATGAATTTCAAACAGTTTACTTACGAGGGATTATTTTTTAAATACAAAACAGGACCCCTCCTCCTGAATCTATCTATGTCGCTCTCTACCCGGACAAACCAAAAACACGCCTTAGCCAAATGCGGCAAGTGGTCTATGATCCCGTCCTCACACAACCACGTCTTTCCTCATCTGAGAGAGAGACCCCAAAGTTCCAAACCCTCTCACTCTCACACACGTGTTGTTGTAAGTTGTATTTCAAAACGTAACCCCACCCCATCCATTCACGCGTGACACAATCTCAAGCTAATCAAAACCGTATCGTTCCCCTCATTAATACTGGGATACAAGTCAATCAATAATCCGGATTTTAATTTTCTTTATCTTAAAAAAGCAATCCATACAATCCATATCCGGTCCACCCCCACACGTGATAGTTCGCACGTGTACACTGCGACCCGGTCACAACAGGACACAAAACATAGGCCCCTTCTCTTTCTCACTAAAAAAAAAAAAAACTCTCTCACCCCTTCCATAAACTCCCGCGTCCCATGCAAGGCCACACATCTGTCGTTCTTCCTCTGTAGTTCATCTTCTCCTTCGTTCTCTCTCTCCCACCAAACCCTAACCCTAGAAGAAACAAAGGTACCTTGTCTTTGGTTTACGTTGTCTAGAATCTGTTCGTGCATTGCGTGATGGCGGAATCGGCGTCGGTGGATCCACCTCCTTCTCCCCCTCCGGCACCGGTGGAGGTCGCGGAGGAGGCGTTGACGGCGGCGCCTGTCCCGGCGTTGTATGTCGGGGACCTTCACCCTGACGTGGCGGACGGACAGCTTGTCGAGCATTTCTCCTCCGTTGGAGAGGTGGCCTCTGTTAGGGTCTGCCGAGACACCTTGTCGGGCCAGTCGCTCGGATACGGATACGTCAATTTTACTTCTCCGACCGATGGTATTTTTTATTTTATTTTTTGGATTCTTGGGAGTCTGTTTTGGTTGGATTTTTGGGGTACATTTTGCGGTAATTTGGTTCTTGTTGGTGATTTAAAAAAATTGGATTAGCTCTTTGAGTTTTTTTTGTTGTTTCTGCTTTTTTTATTCATTGATCGTTTTTTTTCTTTTGATTTCTGTTACATTATGGGTTTATTTTGTTCTTGTGTTTCTTGTGAGATTTGTTTTGTTTTTAAATCAACTGTTTAGGATTTTATTGGTTTTGTTTCTGTTTTGTTGTTTAATGGCACATTTTATTAGTTTATTTGATTCTTGTTAGATGATGTTTCATGTTTCCCTTCATCTCTCACATTCCTTTGTTTTGCCTTCTGATTTGGTTAAATTAAAGATTTATGGTTGTAATTCTTTTGTTGTAGTTCTTTTTTCTGTATACCCGATTCTAATTAGGTTTTCTTTAGACATTCAAGTTCATTGAACTATGTTTATTTGTAATTCTTTTGTTTTTTTTCCTGATGTTTATGCATACATAGATTTTTTTTTGTTTTCTTATTTTCTAGTTTTCTGTATGGGCAGCGTCGGATGCTATTGAGAAACTGAATCACACACCATTGAATGGGAGGCTGATAAGGGTCATGTGGTCATATCGAGATTCAGAACTCAGAAAGAGTGGGATAGGCAATCTGTTTGTAAAGGTGTAATTTACATGTATATTTAGTGTCTCATTTTCTTGAACATCAGGGAAATGGGGAAGCAATTTTGATTATTTTTTGTCCTCCTTTGCAGAATTTGAACGAATCTATTGATAATGTGGGCCTCCATGATATTTTTTCAAAGTTTGGGAGCATCTTATCCTGCAAGGTAGCCACATTTCCAGATGGAAAGAGTAAAGGCTATGGGTTTGTCCAATTTGACACCCAGAATGCTGCCAATGCTGCAATTGATGATCTCAATGGGTCTGTCGTTGAAGGGAAGCAAATGTAGGCTAAATCCCCCCTCCCCCTCTCTTTTTATCTGCACACTTAATATTCTTTACTGTTCCCATTTTATGAATAGTTGATACTTTTTTTTGTTCTTTTTTGGGACTTGGTTAATTCATGAATTGCTTTTATTGTATTATGTATAAACATTTGGATGTGCGGTTCTGATTTTCTTAAAGGTTCTCTTTTCCTATTTTTTATTATGTACCTTGAGATAGATTTATCTAGAATATTTTTATGCTACATTCACATATCTCACTGGTTTGTGAAATACTCTGTTCTGACACCTAATTATCACTTATCTCCATCCAGTTCGGATTAAATTTCTTAATCTGTTTATATGTGATGTCTAGATATGTTGGTCATTTCATCAAGAAGAGTGAGCGCATGTTGCATGGATCTGAGGCTACATATACTAACCTGTACATGAAGAATTTGGATCTAGAAGTGGCAGAAGAAATCTTATGGGAGAAGTTCTCAGAATTTGGGAAGATCACTAACCTCACCATTGTGAAGGATGACAACGGGAACTCTCGTGGATTTGGATTTGTGAACTTTGACAACCCTGAAGATGCCAAAAAGGCAATGGAGGCAATGAATGGAAAGAAACTGGGTATGTCGTGTTCTTGTGAGAGAGATTTTTATTTGATTACTTAGGTAAACAGTAGTATAATGTTGCAAGTCCTAGTCAGTGAGACTAACTTGGGATTCTTGTGATTTATGTATTTAGGATCCAAGGCATTATATGTCGCAAGGGCTCAGAAGAAAGTGGAGCGAGAAGAGATTCTGCGTCATCAGTATGAGGAAAAACAAAAGGAGCAGTTTAATAAATTTAAGGTTGCAACAGTTCAGATGCTGGTTTTTTTATGCTAATATTTTTACTTGTGGTTTACCAATTTCTGTGTGTCTCAGGCTTCAAATATATATATAAAAAACATTGATGATGATGTTGATGATGATGCTCTGCGGGAGCACTTCAGTAAATGTGGCACTATCACTTCTGCAAAAATAATGCGTGATGATAAAGGGATAAGTAAGGGGTTTGGATTTGTGTGTTTTTCAAATCCTGAGGAAGCAAGCAAGGCTGTGAGCACCCTTCATGGTAATTTATAAACAGAAAAAAAGAGAGACAAAAATAAAATCTTCATGCATTTGTTATTATGATAGAATTTTTTTACCTGAGTGATCTTTTTTTAATTTTATTTATTTATTTGTATTTGGGTTTCCTTTAGGATGCATGTTCCATGGGAAGCCTTTATATGTAGCCATAGCACAAAAGAAGGAGGAGAGGCAGGCCCAATTGCAGCAACAGTATGCACAGCAAATAGCTGGTCTGGTGGGTTCATCGGCTGCAGTTGTTCCTGCTGTATATCCTCCAATATTCTACCCTCCCGCTGGTGTTATGCCACAGATTCCTCCACAGCAGGGTCTGGTGTTCCAGCATATGGGAATGAGACCAGGATGGAGGCCAGGAGGGTTCACTCTTCCAGCACGACCAGCCTTCCAATCTGTGACAGTCCCAATGGTGAGGCCCTTTCCATATTTCATTTTATTCAATGTACTTGTTGTATGGATGTTTTAGTCCCCACTGTTGTAATATTTTCCATGCTGTTTTTGAATCCTCCTGTCTTGTTTAAAAATGGAGCTTTTTTTTAATAGGTTCCGGGTTCTCCTAGACAGCATAGGCAAAATAGAGGAAGATTGAATGGGTATGTACATCCTCAAGCTGGCCAGGCTATGTCATACACACCAAATTATCAACCACCTTCCCAGTCCACCAATTCACTCAAAGACACAAGCAGTCGGCAGGTGAGACCACCACTTTTTTCCTGTTGATACTGTTTCTCTTTCCTATAACTTTTCTTTCTGTATAGCTGTGCTATTTTTTATGCTAATTTCATCTGATATAGGTTTATGCATGCAAGCTTTTGTGCATGTTTTTCAACTAGGTTGCAGTAGCATATATCAGGTAGAGGTGTCTTGTTTTAAATTTCTTTTGGTTGAATTATGTACTTCTGCATTTTGAGAATTGTCGTGGCCTCATGGGTTTGGATCCGTGGTTAAGTGAATTGTGTCAAGGAGCTAAATATGGACAGCATTCTGGATTCCGTCATGTTTGGGGTGTTATTACATGTCATGAAGGTTAAGTCATTACCAATAAAAAATAAAGGTTAAGTCATTATTCTCTTGCTGTGAACATAACATTAAATGAAATAACGTGTTTATAGAAATGTAGTACAGTTCTTATGGTATATTAAATCAGAAATCCTAAAACAGGTTTAAGTTTTTAGTTTAGATATTAAGTGGTATGAGATATTTGGTTCATGATTTTTTTCTGTATGTCTTGTAGTTGATTAAATGTTGACAATCAACATTGATGATCATCTATTTTGTAAATTCAAATACACATCTTCGATTAAAATTAGTGTAAACATAGCCAAGTTTGATTTAAATATCTGCAATCCGAAACTCTGAAATTGGTTCACTTATCCCTGATGAGTTGAAGTCCATTTGCATCTTCCACTTTAATATGAACCATGGATTCATCCAGGACGGGGGCAGATTTTGTGCCAAGGCCAGTGGGGTCTCTTTTGTTGGGGGAAAGTTGGCTATCGAGGATTAGTGTTGGGTTTGTGTTCTGGTACAGTAGATATCTCGAAATGAAAGAAAAACAGACCATGGATTATGTGAGATATGTCGTTGTGCGGTGGCACATATACTGAGAAATAACTGAATATCAAAACTTTTGGTTGTGCATCACCTTATTGGGTGTATTTTGCGAACCGAACCGAACTTTAGGAAAGTCGGCTAACACCCCCCCCCCCCCCCCCCCATCCCCGTAAAGGATGACCAAGGATCAAATCTTGGGGATACCAATCTTCAAAAAAAAAGAAAAAAAAAAAGAGACAAGCTCCACTATTTAATTGCTGAGAGTTTGGAAAGGTTTCTACCTATGTAATGTAGCTGAGGGAAAGGATTGGTCTTGATAGTAGTATAGCGCACTGGTGTGTGATAATCAGTTATGCATTGTGAACATTTTTTTTATTACTTGGTAGACAGTAATAAATTACTGTTTGTGGTGTTTCCCTTCTGGCAAGTTGCAAGCATGACAATTAACAGACAGAGTGACATATTAGTTATCCTGGGAAATGATTTTAGTATCTAGCATTCTATTGATTTATTTTTTCTTTTATAAATCTACTATAAAATGAATGATATTTTCGATTAAAATCCACTGATTCAACTGTTCTTTTTCGAATTATTATAGATTTACTGTGTAATAGCTTGAATTTCAATTCAAATTGTTTGGTTTGGGCTAGATAATGTATCATATCATAGATATTGTAAACCAATCTGCCCTGGGAGTTGTATGGAGAATGAACCCATAACTTTTTTTTCTTGTTACATCTTCTCTCATTATTATCCCCTGATGGATAATTCATTATTGAATTTTCCTTCATTCTCCTCAATTGATGTGCATTCACTATAAGTTTTTTGTGATTGGCAGCGTGGTGGATACAAATACCCGTCCGATGGGCGTCATCAGGAGATGAACAACGGATTAGCTGTGGTCACGTCTGGAAGTGCTCCAAATGCCCAAGGTACAGAGATGCTGAGTAGCATGCTTGCAGCTGCTTCTCCACAGCAACAAAAACAGATGCTTGGGGAGCGTTTGTTCCCCCTTGTCCAGAATATCAAGGTGAAAACACATGAAATACATTCCCAGAAAGCAATATCAAGATGGTTTGATTTCCCATAAAACGTGGAGTTTGAAATTCTTTGATTGTGCAGTTTGATCTTGCTGCGAAGATCACTGGGATGCTTTTGGAGATGGACAATTCTGAGTTGCTGCTGCTGTTGGAGTCACCAGAAGCACTCAGCGCAAAGGTAGAAGAAGCAGTGCAAGTGCTCAAGATCTCCAAGGTCAAAGTTGGCAGCGGCCAGGAAAATCATCAACCAAATTACTTGTCTTCTGAGGTATCCGCTAACTAAAGATGGGTGAAATGAAATTTTCTTTGAGAGTACATACCAATCTGCGGCGCATAGTTAGGAATTATAGAGTTTCTGTGAGCGAACCTGTGTTTAGGCCTCATTTAGTGCCTTCTCATATTAACTGCTAGAACATTTTCCATGGACATCAGAGTTGTTAGTGGGCTGTGTTGAAGGGGAAAGGTTAATTCAGATCTTCTAACCAGTGAGTAGTTTACATTTTTAAAATCATTTCTTCAGTTTATATCTGCATGGATGGATGAAACTGGTTTCTGTTATGGAATTTTTTTTCCTATTATCTATGACTGTGATGCTTGTGATTTGGGGGAAAATGGTTGACAGAAGAGCAGAATGGGTTTTCATTTTTCTTTAGTGAGACTTTGTGGTGGCTCGCTGTCTAAAGGAGCTATCTTGGACAACACAATTGCAAGAAACTTTGGGGGATTGGGGGATCTTTGTGTGGATCTCTTGCACATCTTGGGTTTCATTCAATTGAGAGGTCTTTATTAAATGTACATATTTCCATATACTCATGTATCATCAAATAGCATATATGTAATCTATATATTTATGTTGCACCCTGTTTATACATTCTTCCATGCCTTAGCAAGATCCATTATAATATATAACTCATCTTAAATCAAAGTTGCAGTGCATTTATCCATTTTTTTTGGAGTTAAAACAACTTTTTTCTTGGGCGAGATAGGATATCCATGTCCCATACCAAGTGCTCCTTTCCTCCCTCCACCATTCAAAGCTTCTTGGTGTTTTCACACATACCTTCTTTAAGCACTCTTTTTGAAAAATGATTACCACCACAAATAAAGTAAGAGATTGAACATTCGACGTTCTTGAACTTGCTCTTGTTTTTGCTCTTCTTTTGGTTGCCACAAGTGCTCCCATGTGCTGTCTTATCATTGTTCTTCATCACCTTGAACATGGCACTCAGAAGGCTTCTTTCTTTTAAACGTCATGAAATTTTTTGTTGCCACTACAATGAATTCAAGTCCTCCATCACACACGATTTAATGTCTTCTGCTTGTTCTAAAGTCCATAAAATGGAACAGACAATTCTCTTTCATCATGTTGGTGGTGACTAGCATATGCCAGACTTCCTGCAGTCTTTGATTGTAGAGTAAAATCCCTCTTCTATTTCTCCAGTAAAGCATTGCATCTTCGTTATGTACACATCGGTCGTCCCAGCCTTCTCATCCTCCTCCACCTTTAGACATTTGAATTATTACTCCAGACTTCATAATAATTTTTGAATTTCTTAGCATCTCGTGTGCCATTGAAGTACATAGGCCTTTTTACGTAACTCTTGCGTGATCCACTTGGTGCGCACCATCACAAAGGCCACCGACTCATCTGATATGGCAACGTTAATCCTCATCTTCTTATGATCCTCTATGGTCTCCCTCAGGGATTTGACTTCCACCTTGTATACCCAAAAGATCTTTGACTAACACTTAGTTCTTGACTCATCCATTTGAGGGTTAAGAACCATTGTAATTTGTAAGAGATTGAACATGTCTCAAGACCCTTCTAATGCAGAGCTTTGCCCTCTATTTCCTCAAGGCATGTGTCCATCCCTACCATCACAAGTCCAAGAGATGTAACCTTCACTAGATGTTTCTTTGGTTTTTGCACCTTTAATTGATTTAAGGGGCCTCTGTTGGAAGAACATATGGTTGGTGATGTTGGGAACCATACTGATCCTTCTCCACAACCTTTCATGGCCTATGTTTTGATGCCACTTTATTACAACATTAATGCATGTTTCTTCTAGCAATGCTTCATGTGGTACTTAAACCACCTGTGCGTGATGGAGTTAGCCCTTCTGCATTGTATCCATTATGGGCTTTGAAAATCAATCCCAGCATTAATCAAAGGAACTCTCTTGGACAACACTCTCAAAGGGGATTTTGGGGTAAAGGTAGAGGGGAAGAGGATCATTGTACATAATTATTGAATGCTTAACTCTTTGGTACCTCATCAATTGAGAAGTCTCTCCTATATATACACATTTTCGTGTATGCATTCATCATCAAATGGGACATGTAACTTAAATATTTACATGCACATAATTCTATATTTAATCTTACACTTGTAAAATAATTTGACATGTAAAACCTCCTAGGTTTTTGCAATTTTCCTCTCCTTTTGATCTTCTGTTTGAGTGGGTAGCTTTGGGGACTTATGAAGCCTATTTTATCCATCTTATTCAATGTTTTAAAACCCGACCCGACCGGTTGAATTGGTTAAATCTTTACCCACCTTGAATTCTGATTCGATTTACTTTTAAACCCTAATGATATAAAAATCCGATAGAACCCAATTAACCCACCGGTTGAACTGACGGTTTTTGTGAACCAACACCAAAACTGGCACAGGTTGATAAAACCGGTAAGTTATTTATTGATAGAAATTGTGATTAATTAGTTGATAAAATATGAGATTTAATTAAAAAAATTAGATTAATAAAATTTATGCAAGTTTTTCTAAAATATTTCGTATTTTTTTTTATTTAGTGTTGATAATTAATTTTATTATATTATAATTATGTCACGGTTCAAATACAATTGATCCAATGGTTGAACCAATAACCTTTAACCCGATGATTTTTTCAGTTTATTGAATTATTTAATTTTTAAAACATTGATTTTATCCACTCTAATTGCCAAGGCGTGTGCACGATCCGACATGGAGAACGTGAGCGTCTCTCGTGGCTTGCCTAGGAAGCGACACAAGAAATGTTTTTCTGAATATTCTCTGTGAAGACTGTTATACTCAATAATGGACCCCTACGAAATAGGGGGGATCCAAAAAGAAAAGTATCATATTCCATGCATAGAAGTCCCTAGAATTTCCTTGATTATCAACTGACTAGAGTGTCAGAGCCCTTTGGGAGCACCACACTAATGTCGAGTGGTTTTCTGGTACAAATTGAAGGTAGGATCAGCGGATCTAGTCGGATCACCATTTGTTTGAGGAGCTCCATCTCATCATCTTTGGTTGAGGAGATTTTCATCCTCCCAAAATTCAAATTTGATTTGACTAATTGATTTGGTTAGAAATTTGTGCAAGGAAACTGCCGAAGAAGTCCTATGATTCACAATGAAAAAATACCACGTAAATGATAATAAAACATCATGATAAAAAATATTCTTATTTTATTTGATATATAAAAAAAAAAAAAAAACTGTAAATGTATAACTTAAATAAAATTATTCTACCGAAATGATATGATATCATTGAGTGTCACAAAGAAGATCCGGTCTCCTACAACATAGTAAAGTATGTAGTACTAGAAGAAGGTTGAGTTGATGGCTCATATTTCTACAATGTGTTCTTTTTTTTTTTTTGAAAAAATCCATATAACCATTTGAAATCTTGCCTAAATCCATATAACCCCCTATAATCTTCATATATCCATATAACCCCCTGTAATCATACCCAAAAATCTATATAACCCCCTTCGTTCGCCTTCCGTCAACCAAGTTAACGACAAAATTGAAAAAAATCCATATAACCCCTTGTAATCTGGCCTAAATCCATATAACCCCCTGCAATCTTCATATATCCACATAACCCCCTGCAATCTTCATATATCCATATAACCCCCTGCAATCTTCATATATCCATATGACCCCTGTAATTTTGAAAAAAATCCATATAACCCCCTATAATTTTGAAAAAAATCCATATAACCCCATGTAATCTGAAAAAAATATTTCTAAAAATTAAAAAATAAAAAAATAAATTTTTTATTAATAATAGAGTAATTTTTTTATCAGTGGTGATACCTAGGCCTCAAATCATAAGCCTTATTCACAAGCCCCATGATGTGTCATCACCTTATTGGTTGGTTTTGATTGGTTTGTTGACTTTTGAAAAAGTGTAAAATGGTAAAATACGGATATGCCCTTCATTAAAAATAGATTCCATTGACCCAAATCCCCTTTTTTTTCTCATATTAATCTTTCACATTAATTTGAATTTGCTTATTTTAAAATTTACTTATTTTGAAAAAATGTATCCCACTCTAAAATTTGTCTATTTCAAAATTTAAATTTGAAATTCTTATGAAATTTGCATTAAAACTTACCTAACATATACAAAAATTACCTAAATTACTTTTCATCAAAATTACACCAAAATTATCTAAATAACAAAAAAGAATGTTACGATTTTTTTTATGATTTTAACTGTTACAAAATGTAACAGAAATGTATAAATGTAAATGTAACAATCTTATGATTGTATAACTGTATAAATGTAACAGAATGTAATAGTGTTGTATAAATGTAACATAAATATGTGATTGTAACAGTTTAAGACATTCATGTTAAAAAAATGTTGTAGAAACAAAAAGAGATGAGAAAGAATGTAGCGGACGCTCTGTAAACCAAATAGTCATGAATAATAATATGATTGATCATTAAAATATCCATGAATTCGTATGTTAAATAACATTATGTTGTTACAAGACTGTTATATTTCAAATGTAACAAAATAACAAAAAAATGTGTATTGCTTAAATATGTGCCTTTTGCATCAAATCACATTATTCATTAACTGTTACATTTATAAAATATAACAATGTTAATCAATGCACAGATTCCACAATGTAAATACAATAAAACAATACATAACCTGGCTCACGATTACTTCACATTCTCTGTCTCCAATGGCTTCCTTGCTTTTGTGGTTATCCCGGAGAGTCCATGTCTGAGACCACCACCGCCACCACCCGCGTTTCAAGAGCTCGAACTTTTATGTAATCCGAGATCGTCGTCTCCGTAGAACGGCTAAGAACAGACGAAGTCATTAAAGCTGAAACACTCATTAAAATCATCATCACAACAGAAACTGAAGCAATCATTATAGAGACCGCCGTCACCGCTGCTACACACATGCACAATTTTTGTTACATTTCAAATGTAACAAAAATCATCATCTGAAACGCGGATGACAAAAAAAAAAAAGATTTTCATTCCTCTATATTTAAAGATGTAAAATAATTTGACAATTGATCATCACAGATGAAATTTTAATTTCGAACATTATTTTCATTACAAAAATGGTCAAAGATGATAAAAAAACGATTGACATACCTGATCCAGCAATCATTGATGGCAGATCCAAATCCATAGCGAACAAATAAAAGTTTTCAAACTCCACAAGAATACAAAAATCGAGAAGAGCTAAAAGGGTTTCATCGTATAATAATGGTTTTTTATTTGCTCTAGGAAGAAGATGATCTGCAATTGCAAATCCTAAGAGATCGGTAGTTGTAAGTCTCCATAATATACAGGTGAGATAAGGATTAATTGTTGACTCCTTAAAATTCTAACCGTCAATATCCTAAAAGAATCACAAAGGGTATTATTGACATTCTGAATTTGCCACATCATGGGGCCTGTTTGCGGCCTGTGAAAATGGGGCCTATAAAACATTATTGTTTTTTTATTTATTCCTTTTTTTATTCCTAATTTTTTAATTATAAATGACATGTGATTTCATAACCAGTACCCCGACACATTAATAATAGAGTAAATTAATATTTACATGCATTAACATTTAATGGATTGTAAATCTTTATTTTGTTGTATTTTTTATTATTCTCATTAGAAAACGTATAATTGATATTTTTATTGTTTGATTCACCTGGGATAAAATAAGGATAAATGGTAAATAAGAGATAAATAAGAGTTTATGATTTTTTAAATGACAACTATACCCCTGCATAAATTATTTGTGTTTGGGAATAAATATGAGAGATGTGTGTGTAATATGATAGATGTGACAGTTTTTGAAAAAAAATATTTTTTAAATTTTAAAAATGGCAAGAGGAAATTTTTTTATATTTATATTTTTAATTTTATTTTTGAATTTTTAGAAATATTTTTTTTAGATTACATAGGGTTATATGGATTTTTTCAAGATTACAGGGGGTTATATGGATATATGAAGATTGCAGGGGGTTATATGGATTTAGGCCAGATTAAAGGGGGTTATATGGATTTTTTTCAATTTCGCCATTAACTCGGCTGACAGAAGACGGACGGAGGGGGTTATATGGATTTTTGGATATGATTACAGGGGGTTATATGAATATATGAAGATTGCCGGGGGTTATATGGATTTAGACAAGATTTCATGGGATTATATGAATTTTTTCCTTTTTTTTAAAAATTGATTTGTTGTACGAGAAGAAGGTTTTTTTTATTTTTATTTTTGGTGATCACAAGCCCATGAAGGACAGGTACGACAGGATTTGAAGTCCTTAAACCCAACAACTAACAACACCCCACATAAAGGGTTCAGCAGGGGATCGATCCCTGATCTACCGCATAAAGCGGGTACACAGTCACCACCTCGCTAGCGAGGGAAGCGTGTAGTACAAGAAGAAGGTTGAGTTGATGGCTCATACTTCTAAAAATTTGGGTGTTAGCCTAGTGGGTTTGATCTGCACAAATGAGTTTCAGTGTTATTAAAAAATAATGTTTTAGAAATCGACCGTAAATTGAATTGAAAAATGAACGGGTTATGTTTTAGGGACCGGATCCGGTCAGTGCTTGACCTCGGTCGGTTCAGTCAGTACCGAACTGCACCACGTGCAAATCGAACTGCAACACTTATAAATCAAACTGCACAACCAATTGTTGGGTATATTTTTTACTCTCTTATTGGATTCAATCAACTATTGGAGAAAATATGAATTCTTAAATATCATCAGTATCCAATAAGAGAGTGAAAAATATACCCAACAATTAGTTGTGCAGTTCGATTTATAAGTGATGCAGTTCGATTTGAACGTGGTGCAGTTCGGTACTGATCGAATTGACCGAGCTCGGCATTGACCGGATCCGGTCCCTATGTCTCACTGCTTTAACAGTTGAATTAATGGGATTTGAATTGTGAGATTATAATATATATAAATTATTATTACTATTATTAAATAAACAAATTTATAAAAAAATGAAATAATTAAAAAAATATTTACATTATTATCAAGTCTTAAATGTTAATATTATTAAGCTTTACTCGGCATTTAATAATGAGATTTTTAGTTTTAAGTCTTTGTAAATATATTTATTTAGGGATCGATCATTCCATTTGCATATTTTTTTTAAGTCTCTAACTTAAATTATTTATTTCGTTTTTAGTTCCTTCACCAAATGTCCGTTTATGTACCGTTAGTTTGTGAAAGTATTTTTATTTTTAAGTCTATGTAAACTATGTTATTTGCTGATCAATCCCTCCCTTCTTCATATATTATTTTAAGTCTCCATCTTCAAATACATTTCTTATTAGTCACTTGACAAAATGTCTATATAATTTTGTAAGTATTTTGATATTTGAAATTTATATACAAGATGTTTGTATGGTTTTTATTTTGCATGGTTCTAATTTTTCATGCAAAATAAAAGTTTTAATAAATAAAAATTTAGAACCATGAAAAATAATTTTTTATTGATTGCATACAAATTTTTTAATGGCATCCAAAATTTTTAAATATAAAATTCAAAACACACTCAAAATTTTTAATTTAATATTTCATAATTTTCAACTAAGAAAAAAAATGCAATCTTGGATTGGGTGGGCATATACAGTGTTGAATAACATTGAAATTATCATTAAACACTTATCAATACAAATGCAAATTTGATTTAGATATTTTACAAAACATTTTTTATATAAGTTTTAAAAATCAGAATACTTATAAAATCATATAGATTGATAGACATTTTGTCCATGGATTAATAAGAAAAAGACATTTGAAGTTGATGATTTAAAATAAAATATTAAAAAGCGAGGGACTGATTACTAAATAACATAGTTTATAGATACTTAAAAATAAAAATCACTATTCACAAACTAATGGTATATGGACATGTGTTTGATAGAGGGACTACAAACGAAATACGCGGTTGAAGTTGAAGACTTAAAAAGAAATATGAAGAAAAGAGATATCAATATCTAAATAGGCATAAAACTAAAAAAACCTTTAATAATTCATTAGATAAAATCAAAATTTTATATTAAATTGATAATTTAAAATCAAAATTTTATATTAAATTTAAATATTTTAATAAGTAATTATTCACATTTTTTTAAAAGTGACAGATTCTCAAAAATCTTCCGTCCACCGGTTGTTTGATTTTTACCAATTTTTTCTTTTTATACAATCAGATTTTAGTTAGACCGAATGGATGAAAGTACAACAAATAGGAACAGATGATATTAAACGGGCAATTTTCATTTTTGGCCCCATAATTTTTTTAATTTAAGACTCACCCAGGACCAGTTTTAATTGTAAAATTGGCCCATGGTTAGTTTAATCAGGGTAGTGCGTCGATGTTAACATGGGTTGAGCCTAATCTAACCCAAAATTTAGGCGGATTTTGATTGAGATTTTAGTGTTTGGGTTCAACCTGAGCCCGAACTAGAGCAATCTCAACCTAATTTGAGTTATGTCTAAGTAAAATGTTTTCAGTAAAATTATATTTTTTTAATCTGTATGATAAAATTGAAATTGTGCAATTTATTTTTATCTAGACTCTTTCACTTCTACAATTTCAATATCGTTATTCTCTAACATTTTTTTTATTTATTTTGTGGAAACTTAACTCTTGTGAAGTTTTAATTATTTAAAATAATACATTTTTTAAGTCAAACCCAAACTCAACCATATCGAATTAAACTCAAACCCAACCTGAACAAAATCCGACGAGTTGGGTTTGGATTGAGCTTCTCAAATCCAAGGGTTGAGTTTGTGTTAAGTTTCTTCAATCTTGGGTTGAATTCAGGTTGAGCTTCAATCTGACCTAACCCGCCTGAGATTCACCCGTAGAAGATATGTGATTCCAAATCACGTCTTCTAAGAAACTTGATTCATAATCACATTTCCTACAAGACGTTATTACAAATCACATTTGTGTAAAAAAATTAAATCAACGCTGAGGTGGCAGCGTTGACTTGGTCTAACTAACTTAGGGCTAGTTTTACAGTTAAAACTATTCCAGAGCTAGTTTTATAATTAAAAATATATTTAGGGTTAAAAATGAAAATTGCCCATTTTAAAACACCGTACTGTACGTGTACCACATGCACTAGCCTTCGTGCATTAAGCGGTTGTGAGAGGGTATTAAAAATGGGCAAGTCTAGACCAACCAATTTACCAGCTGATCCTGCACCACCACTTGTTAGCCGAGTGGTTGTGTTGCACATTGTATGTGTTATCCTCCTGGGTTCAAATCCCGGTGTCCACCCTTGTAGAGTATTAGCTCTAGTGGCTTGTTGTACTGGGTCTCACGCCCAGTTATATTATGTATGCCGCTTGTCGATCTTTTTACCAAAAAAAAATAAATAAATTATTAGCTGATTCCACTAACTTATACCACCACGTATCAAAACCTAATCCCACCACCCCCATTTTTTTTTACAGTTTTCTTTTTACTCTCTCCCTTTTTCCTCTTCTCTTCTGACCATGTTTTCTCACCTCATCACACACCCACAGCTTGGTCTACCTCTTCATCTTCATTGCAAGCATAATGATTTTCATCAGACCTCTCTTATTCAGTAGCAACCACATTACGCCTCTTGCACGCTTTTCGCTACCCACTCACCAGTCACCATAGTCTTCTTCCTCACTTTCAGTTTTTTTTCCTCCACGTTCTACCACATGCTCACTGCCCTCTCTTTCATGCGAACTTTGTGGTCTCTCCCCCTTACTGCCAACCTGGCCAAGATCCAAATCATGCATCTCTGGTATCGTTTGACGGGGCATTGATCGAGGTACCTAACCCAGTTTGACGGGGGTCTTGTCATCCTGATTAAACTATTAGGGGGTAGTCAATTAGGATTTTTATGGACAAATTGTCCATATCCATGGATTTGTAAATCTTGTGTTTTTCAATCAGGACATTGGTTTGTGGACAAAAAGTCCAGTGTTATTCAACTGAGATATTATTTCATGGACAAAAAGTCCAGCGTTATTCGATTGAGACATTATTTGATGGACAAAAAGTCCACCGTTATTCGATTGAGACATTATTTCATGGACAAAAAGTCCAGCGTTATTCGATTGAGACATTATTTCGTGGATAAAAAGTCCAGTGTTATTCGATTGAGACATTATTTCGTGGACATAAAATCCAGTGTTATTCGACAGAGACATTATTTTGTGGATAAAAAGTCCAGCGTTATTCGATTGAGACTCTTCGTAGTAGACATTTTGTCTTGTGTTATTCAATTTAAACAGGATTTGTAAAGACTTTGATAAGTGATGGATTTTTGTGGACTTTTGTGGACTTTAGAGAGAGAAATACAAAGGAAAAAGTCATTTCAAAATCCCACCCAAATGGGTGGGATTCTCATGGACTTTTATTCCAGTATTGTGAATATTTTTTTTTTCATTCAACAAAATTCATTTATGATTTTTATCCCATGCCTTTCATATTTTTATTCACATTTTTTTCTTTATTTATACCTTTTTTTTCTGAATGTCCATTTGTATGAAATATTGCTATCACCTCAAATGTTTGATGAATATATGAGAATGATAGATTTGCTTGTGTTGCAATAAATCATTTCATTATTATATATTATATAATAAATACCTAAATCATCCACAATTATTTTTTAAAATATAGATTTATTATAGATTTGATTATATGTAAAATGTTTTATTTGACTTTCTTTGAAGATGTTTCTATTTTTGTATAATATACATTCATTTTTTTATAATGTTCAGACATATATAAAAATAAAAAGATATATTTAGGCATATGAATATATATGACTAAATATATTGATTGCTTTTATTTCATTTTTTATTTAAAGTAATATAGTGACCACTTTTATTTTATTTTATTTTAAGTAATATAATTTATGATTTTATTTCATTATATTTGAAGAGATGTAATATATGATTTTTATATAATATATATTTTCTTATTTTTTATTATCTTCCTAATTAAAAACTCATTCCTCCCCTCTATGAAATTCTCTCTCTATAACAGAAAAAATGTTAGCTCATTGTGGATTTTTCTCAATATAAGGTTTTTTTCTCTTTTTTTTTATTTTAGATCGATTGTTTCGAATAAAGAAGAATTTTTTATGAATGTAAATATGTATGAAATATTGATATCGACTCATATGTTTAATGAATGTAAGAATTATGGATTTGTTTGTCTTGCAATCAATTATTTTCATTACTTATTTTTTATCATGGCATTCTAGCAATATGCATTTCAGATAAGTGAAGATTGATATTTACTATATTAAATTATATTTTATGTTGGGTATGATGAGTTCTTTATTTGTAATTTAAATCCAAAAACATTATTGTGTTTATTAATAGAAATCTATATGTGAAAATAGTTAATCTGTGAAAGAATGCTAAAATATGTGAAAGTCTTTAAAAGTCCATGAGAGTGATTTGTGAAAGTCTGCAAATGTCTTAGAAAGTCTGTGAAAGTACATGAAAGTCCATGAGAGTGATTTGTGAAAGTCTGCAAATGTCTGTGAAAGTCTGTGAAAGTCCATGAGAGTGATTTGTGAAAGTCTACAAATGTCTGTGAAAGTCCATGAGAGTCAATATGTGAAAGTCTACAAAAGTCTGTGAAAGTCTGCAAAAGTCTGTAAAAGTTCATGAGAGTCAATTTATGAAAGTCTGCAAAAGTCTATGAAAGTCTGCAGAAGTCTGTGAAAGTCTGCAAAGTCTACAAAAGTCCATCACTTAAACAATGTCCACAGAAATCCATCAAAGTCCGTATCGACTACCCCCCCTATGTTAACCAGAAGGTCTGTCAGAGAACCGAGATAGAAAAGCAATCCAGAGACTAGTCGAGCAAAGACCACCTCCCTGAATTTCAACAGAGTAAAATACCTCTTGATGCCCCTGCCGAAGGCTTGAACACCATTGCGTCCTATCTGCCACCTCCGATTGCCCAAAGCACTCTTTCGTCAATAACCTCCATTTTTGTTTCTTGGATGCCGCATGCATCAAAATAATTTTTCCGAACCAGGTCCGCCATTGCCCCTTTTTTTTTCGAGGTTGTGCAATCCTCGTATGTTCCAAGAAAGACAGCTTAATATGAGTCTAGGTTCCTTTTATGTTTAAAGTGATATAGTCTACCGTTTCTTAAAAAAAAAAAAAAACCATGAATCTAGGTTATTGCACTCGGTTTCGATTCTGTCGACCATCTTTTCTTTCACGTTTGAGGGCTCCCCCTGACGAAACCCACGCTTCTTGTACAACGCCGAGCTGGAGCGCACAAGCTTTTCCAACGAGAGAACATGCCCCCCCTCCTATTGTTCATGCATTTCCACGTCTATCTCTGCCGCCCTTGTAGCCCGTCGAGCAGCTTCTGCATATGTCTCCTCCTTGGACGCCTTCTTGTCCTGCACCATGTCGGGCAGCTCCTAAAGTTGATCTCCCTCTCCACCTGGGGCCACAGAAGAGAGGGACGTCCGGGAAGCAACAACCTTCATGCCATTATTTTACAAGTTTAGTACAACTTACAAATGTTTTCCTTACTATGATATATTATGTTCTGTGTGACTCAAATTCTATAACTCTGTTATTTTCAAAGTTATTATTAATGGGACACCATAGGTCCATTCACTAAGTGTGTGGTTGCCCACCCCTCCTTATTTTCCCTTTTCAGATTAAAAACTTAGAGTGGTGGATTTCATGTAGCTGTGGACGAGATCATGTTTTCTAGAAGGCTAGACTTTGCATAGAAGGTGTTGGTCTTTTCTTTGGCATGTAGAGGACCTGAATGTATGATAGTATAATATAGTGATATTTAGAGTTTAGTTATTCCCGATATATATCCAGTATTTGATAACTTGTTTTGGATTTTATCCTTGTTAATTGATGAATAAAATATGATGATATTTTCTTATGTACTCTGGAAAAAAAAAATAGTCTCTGAGATTCAAGGAAATTTAGTTAACGCAACCTGATTTTACGCTTCAAAACGGCGATGTGGATTCGGGGCCATTACAACGGGTCCTAGATGCAGTGGTAAGACAAGCTCTATCCATTAACTTTTATCTGTAATTGTTGTTATGCCTTGTTGAACTCTGCTTTCCTTTGGATAGGTCGGCCATTCCCTTGCGAGGATTTTGCCATTCAGATGACCTTGATGGACAATCTCCGAGACGAGAGGGACAGGCTTCCTCGACAAGTCAGGATCCTCAAGTGGCGTCTTAGAGACACGGAGTCAACTTAGGCTACAGGTGTGTCGGTATCGGATTTTGGGTGGAGAATGCAGGCCCGCATTGGATACCCACTTTATCCTCTTTTTTTTTGTAATGGCCAACTTGCCCTATTTTGGAGGGTGTTTCTGTTTTTACCCTCTCCTTGGAAGCATCGACAGTGCTAGAGCCAGTTCTTTTGGGACATGCGCCAAGACTAAGGTATTTTCGTGGGTCATGGGCAACATGAGTTAAAATACAAACAAAAGAATGACAATTGCCCCAGTCTAATGGTGTGGGTGATCTTTCTATCCATTAGTGGACTAGGTCTTAAACTGTATAAGTGTGATGACGGTGACGGGAATGGTGAGTGTGGGTCGAGATAAAACACATGCTATCTTCAAGACTATATAATCATATCATCAGGCATAGATACTGGGATTCACAGTAGATAATGGTAAAATTTCTCAAACATCAAGTACTAAGCATAAAAAATTTTCAAATAAAGTGCATTCCATGTACCTGAGACCTCGTCCCCTTCGTCATTCACCAGGCGATAAGCATTCTCAGAATAGGCATGGGTGATTACATAGGATCCTTCCCAAATTGGTTGCAGTTTACCTCTTGGGTGTGGTTGTCGAGAAGGCATAAGTTGCTTTAGCACCATTTCCCCAACTTGGAACTTTCTTTCAATTACCTTTTTCTGGAAGGCTCTGGACATTCTTCTTTGGTAAATTTGGGCGTGTTCGGCTGATCACAACCTTTTCTCATCCAATAGTTCAAGTTGTAGAAGAAGTGCTTCCCTTCTATCCTCGGGTTGCAAATCCTTGTCCAGTTCCACTCTCAAAGACGGGATAAGAACTTCATAGGGAACCACCGCCTCCATCCCAAAAGTAAGGGCGTAAGGAGTCTGACCTGTGGGGGTCCTGATGGAGGTGCGATAAGCCCAAAGTGCATCAATCAGCTTGTCCGACCAATCGGTCGCCTTATGCGTCTCCACGGTCTTCTTGATGATCTTCAGGAGAGTCTTGTTCGTAGCCTCCACTTGTCCATTCCCTTGGGGATAATATGGGGTGGAGTGATGTAGCTCAATGTGGTGCTTGTTGCAAAGGTCTTGAAATTTCTGAGAAATGAACTGAGGACCATTGTCAGTAATCATTACCTTCGGAGAGCCGAATCGTGTGAGGATATGAGTACGAACAAAGCGAACAAGAGTAGAACTCTTGATCACTATGTATGACTCAGCCTCAGCCCATTTGGTGAAGTATTCTGTGGCAGTGAGGATGAAGGCTTTCTAACTGGTGTTTTCAACTGTGTCTCTAATGGGGCCGATGATGTCGAGGGCCCACTAGGTCGACAATCCATCAAAGATCGTCGAAGTCGACAATCCTTCAAGCAATCATCTTTGTTACGCCCCGGGTCGACCGTCCCCGAAGCATTACCAATCAAACAATAATCAAAAGGATCAAATAAGAAAACAAGGTTACAGGGAAGTGGTAGCCAATAAAATGAAATGATGCGGAAGTATAATATACAATTAAGTCTGTAAATCAAAAACATTATTACAGACTCGAATACACAATTACCGTCCTGTGAGAGCCCAAGTCTAGTCCAAATACAACAATATATGCGACACGCACAATTACTAATACATACACAAAAATAGGATTGCTGATAGCCCCACACTTGCCAACCGGAAGCTGAGACACGCCACGCGCGAACTACGCTAGAGGGATGCTCCACCTCCACGCCCCACTGTCCCTGGTGGAAAACAACACACGAGGGGTGAGCTACAAGCTCAGTGAGTGGCAAGAATCCAACTCAAGAATAATAATATAACACTAACGTATTTTCCTTTCAAGGAAAGATATGGATGGGAGAACACCGACATATATAAATGTCACGTAGAGTCGTGACCACACATCACCCTCACCCTCACCCGAAGGGGGAAAAACTGTTGGGACTTTTGGGAAACAACTAATCCATTAACACTAACGAGTTGTAATAGAAACTAATACCTAGCTACAAAGATTCTTCACATCTAGATAAATACATATCAATCCCTCGCATCATCTGGTAGCCCTCTCCCGGGTAATCCTCATCCTAAGGGCCATCCAGGGTCAGTACTCAAGCCTTGTATGTTAGTGACGTCATACTCTGAGCATTCCCGACGGTACGGCATCACCCGTGGTCGGTACTTTAAGTCTCGTATGATAGTCATATCATACTCTGGGCATTCCTAACGATATTATGGCACAATGCAGGACAGACTCAACCCCGGGTAGCTTCGACGCACGATGATGTAGGGAAACAGTACTCTACGTTCGCAATATCATCAGGTAGCCCTCTCCCAGGTAGCCCTCTCCCTGGCGGCCTTCCGATGGCACGGCGGTACCATGCAGGGTAGCTCCAACGCTGGGTAGCTTCGACGCACGATGATCTGTGGAGGAAGCACTTCGTGCTCGCAATACGATCCACACACGCTTAACACAGGTAGGCCTAACATACTATTGTCATAGCTATCAAGTAACAAACACCGAATAGCCTCTACGCACGATGGTGTAGAGAAACAATACTCTACGCTCGCAATATCATCCGGTAGCCCTCTCCCAGGTAGCCCTCTCCCTGGCAGCCTTCCGGTGGCACGGTGGCACCACGAAGGGTAGCTCCAACGCTGGGTAGCTTCGACGCACGATGATATAGAGAAACAGTACTCCACGCTCGTAATATCATCCGGTAGCCCTCTCCCAGGTAGCCCTCTCCCTGGCGGCCTTCCGGTGGCACGGTGGCACCACGCAGGGTAGCTCCAACGCTGGGTAGCTTCGACGCACGATGATATAGAGAAACAGTACTCCACGCTCGTAATATCATCCGGTAGCCCTCTCCCAGGTAGCCCTCTCCCTGGCGGCCTTCCGGTGGCAGGTGGCACCACGCAGGGTAGCTCCAACGCTGGGTAGCTTCGACGCACGATGATATATGGAGGGGGTACACCATACTCGCAAGACGATCCTCCCGAATCAACTACTATCATCTAGCAATTACCAATTGATATACATAATTCTCTTGAATTCCCGCACAGATGCATCACTTGGATGCACGGGAAAGAAGCTAAACACTCGCACTCAATTATGACAAGACATGATCCTGAAGGCGGGTCATGCACACGCCTAACACGGGTAGGCCTATCATACCATTTTCATAGCTATCGGGTAACAAACACCGAGTAGCTTCTACGCACGACGATGTAGGGAAATAGTACTCCACGCTCGCAATATCATCCGGTAGCCCTCTCCAGGTAGCCCTCTCCCTGGCGGCCTTCCGGTGTCACGGTGGCACCACGCAGGGTAGCTCCAACGCTGGGTAGCTTCAACGCACGATGATATAGGGAGGGGGTACTCCATGCTCGCATGACGATCCTCCTGGATCAACTACTATCATCTAACTAATACCATTGCTAATGAATTCTATGAATTCCCACACGGATGCATCTCTCGACGTGGGAAATAAGTCCTTGCACTCAATCAGGATAGAACATGATCCTAAGGGCTGTCATACACGCGTCTAACACAGATAGGCCTACATTCTATCATCATAGCTATCAGATAACAAACATCAATACAACAATGAATTCTCATGAATTCCCATAAGTTGCATCACTTGGATGCAGGCAAGATAGCTACTATATTTGCCCACTAAAACAAGTATGCTCCTGATAAACAATAGATCATAGATATACCTATCACAGATAAGGCCAAACAATTAAACATACACACAATTATCACATGAGAGTTCCTATCACAACAAGAGTGCATAGACCACATGTCCAAGGAACCTAGCATTCAAGAATTAACCACACTAAGCATCTACCAACACGAAGGCAATACTACGAAAGGACACCTTTAGTATAACATACCCAACATTCCATGCTATATATATAAAAGCTACAAAGTGATAATAGCAATATTATTTGAAAATCAATAATGAGTATAGCTATAGAACCTCATGGGTACGCGATGCACAATCACATGCATCAGCGCTTCCCAAAAGGGGTGGATCGAACCACTCACCAAAAACCCATTCATTGCGAGTTCCGCCAACGAAAGCTGCAAAACACAACCAATGATTATCAAATGAAATATGAAGTTTCTTGGCACCTATATATAAGCCTATTTCATGAAACAACAACTCCTGATATTGTCCACACCATGCATAATAGCTCTTTGACACATATTTATACAAGACTAGTCCATCTACAGCAATCAGCCCCAAACATTGGTCTCCACGGCATTGAATACACATCCAAAAATTCTGAAATAAATCATGTGCATACTCTGATATGTTAGGATCATAATCCCTGAAGACATCAAATCCTGATTTAATCATGAAATACCCGAAATAAATTATTTTCAGAAACAGGTCTATTTCTACGCGAATCTGGGCAGGCCATGAACATTAGGCTATAACTTTCAATACAGGTGACCAAATGACACCAAATTTGATATATAGCATCTAGACATGTGGATGATCAAATCACATGAAGACATAACCTTCATAACATGCCTCTAGACATTAATTTCAAATGGATCTTCACAGGACAGAAAATCTGTTTTAATACAACACAAAACCCCCACCATTAATGCATAAACACAAACATCTCATGTGCAATAGCAATTACCCATAACACCCTCTCAACAGCACCCATATTCAATTGCACACAGACTCACACCAATATAAACACAAATACATACATTGGCATAAAGAAAAGGGGAAGGGAGTACCTCTTGGAGGAGGAGGAGGATTTCACAAGCACAAATACACACAACCTTCCCTTCTTTGCTGGCTGGACAGATCACAAGAGGGGAGAAAATTAAAAGAGGGCTTAAAAGAGAGAGAGACCAAGCTAATTAAATAGGCTCACACACATGAATCATACACTTTCACCCTTTCTTCCACTTCCCCTCTTCCTTTGCATTAGCTTTTCTCCTCATCTTTGGCTCTCTATTTTATTTTCCCATGAAAATGAGTTTCTCCCACTCTCTCTCACACACACCATAAATTCAAATAGCAATCACACCTGAAATATGCAGCCACAACACCCTCCACACTCAACAATACTACATAGAGACACTAATACTTCATTGGAGCATAAAAACAAACACTTACATGGCACCCCTACACAACCTTGGAGAGGAGAAGAAGATGGAGAGGAACACAAGTGCACACACACATATACACACCTCCCTCTCACTCATCCATCACTTCCATCTTTAAATATCAACCTCCCATGATGGCTGAAACCATAGAGAGGAAGAGTGAGAGGGGAAGCTTGAAAGAGATGGAGAAAGGAAGAATCAACAACAACAACCAACAACCACCATCCAAACATACCTTCTTGGACTCCTTTGTGTGCTCCTTCATCTCCATCACCTCCACTTTCTCCACCCAAAACACACACAAGAGGAGGGGCTGCAACAGCTCAAAAAGAGCCCAAACAGAGGCTGAAGTCGTGCATATTTGGGGGGTTAAATAAGCAAAGGTCGAGTAAATGACCAAGTCATCCTCGGACTTAAAACCTCTGCGCAACCTTCACTTAAACGACCATAACTTCCTCAATACAGCTCGGAATTGCGTGATTCCAGTGGCATTGGAAAGCTAAGAAGATTATCTACAGCTTTCATGTTTACACCCAGATCAAATAACCTCTCCAGCTATTCCGAAATCTAGGCTAAACATCTTACAGGGCTGCTGCCTGGATTTCTCAACTTCGGGGTATACTCGGAAAAATACCCATAACTTTTAATATACGAATCCAGTTGTTTCAATTCCACTTCTATATGGAAGCTATCTCAAAACTGAACATCTCATAATAAAATCAGATTTTTAGCTTTTCATCTTGAATTTTAACAAAACCAAATCCAAATACCAACTCAAAACTGCATAATTCCAAAAACGTCAGAATGCGACGAAAATTTATAGGTAGGCCAATGCCGGTACCAGGAGAATAGATATGCAGTTAGATTTTGAAATTGAATGCCCAAACTATAAGAATAAATACAATCCAACATTTAACAGCCAAAAAGTGACACAGACATAACAATCTTGATCGACAATCCCTCCAAGGTCATCGAAGTCGACAATCCCTCAAGCGATTGTCTTGATCGACAATCCCTCCAAGGTCGTCGAAGTCGACAATCCCTCAAGAGATCGTCTTGATCGACAATCCCTCCAAAGTCGTCGAAGTCGACAATCCCTCAAGAGATCGTCTTGGTCGACAATCTTCAATGGGTTGTCCTGGTTGACTATCCATGAGGGGTTGTCTATGATAAAAGTGGTTGGCCGTTTGTCTTGGTCGGCAGACAGAATTTCAGATGTCTTGTTCAACAGCCCAAGGCTTGACCGTTCCGGGCAATGGTACTGCTCTCTAAGCTTCTCTTTAAGAACTTGTATGCTCATGTCTTCTTTCCTTTCTTCACTCAGGTGATTGTTCTGGCTCGAAGAAGATCAACAAAGTTTAGACCTGCAATTTAAGATATCACAAGTGATAAGTGTTTCACAGCTCTGACTGATCAAAATGAGGTATCTACAGGGGGCACCTTAGGGCCAACCGGAGATTCCCATAAATAGCAGTTTTATCAAGTTCTTAGCATGCAGAAAAGATTACCATTTGTTGTTTTTCACGAAGGGAGTCCCATCGTGATCACCAATTTGTCGGTATGTAAAACTGGGGGTTCTTTGAACTTGGTCCTGGTCCGTCTCGCGACTGATCAGATCACCGCCCGGAGAGTCGTTCCTGAGCCGCCCGACTGCTTCTTAGAAAAGATGGGGTTTGTTGTTGTGATCGCCACCTGCTTTCTCAAAAAGCAAGAAAAGTTGGCGTTGTTGTTGATCGCCTCGCGGGGAAATTTGGTTGGTTCCTTCTCTGAGCTACAGATATACCGCACACAAAAGTGAAAAATTGGGAATCCTTTTCTGCTAGATAAGAACTTGAAAAGGGGGCTGCTGACACGTGGGAGGGAAATGTAAATGTGACCACCATACAGAATTCAACCAAGGGGTGTTATCCGCCTCTAGTTGAAACGTCGGGTATTGGTCGAGAAGCAGATATAAAACAGAAGTAAATAAAAGTTGCAAAAAAGAAGAAAGTGACCACCGTACAGAATTCAATAAAGGGGTGTTAGCCACCTCTGGCTGAAACGTCGAGTATTGGTCGAAGAGCAGATATAAAGTAGAAGTAAATAAAAGTTGTAAAAAAGAAGAAATTGACCATCGTATAGAATTCAATAAAGGGGCGTTAGCCGCCTCTAGTTGAAACGTTGAGTATTGGTCGAAAAGCAGATATAAAGCGGAAGTAAATAAAAGTTGTAAAAAGAAGAAAGTGACCACCGTACAGAATTCAACTATGGGGTGTTAGTCGCCTCTAGTTGAAATGTCGAGTATTAGTTGAAAAGCAGATATATGAATAAAGCAGATAAATAGAGCAAGTAATAGAAATAACAGTAAACCGTCGGCTACTTGAACCTAGCCGTCTAGGTCTGACGGCTGGTTTGGACTAGCCGCCTGGTACCTAGTTCTTGGTTTTCTGAATTTGGACAGAACCTAGGTAGGGAAGTGTTTTGGCTTTGGATAGGGTGCTGGTAATGAGGATTGAAAGTGGTGTTGGTGGTTTCCTCTTCTAGATTTGGGCAGCACCTAGGTAAGAATTTGGATTTGTTTGGCTAAGGCTAATTGTGGTTTAGGAAAATGGTTTAGAAGGGGGGGGTTTAGGGAGAGTGGAATTTGGTGGGGAATGACTTTCCTTCTCTCTCAACTAGGGCTCTCTCTCTCTCTTTCTCTTTCTCTAACAGACACTTTGGAAATGAAAATGGCCACCCCTTGATTCTCACCCCTACCCCTCCTTTTATAGTAGAAAGGGATGCATAGGTTTATTCATTGGACAATGGCATGGATTGGATAATAGAGTAGTTTAAGCAAACTTCACCCCTAAGGAATCGAGATATTTGTTGTGAAAATTTGTCCAGACATGGAACGGCTACTCGTAACTAGCCGTCCAGTGAGGGGCGGCTACCTTCAAGATGCCAACCCCATGATGACCTGCCACTCAGCATTAAATGATGCTTTAAGAGAGATATCTACATCTACGCAAAGATCGATTTGAGAGAGATACTGGCTCCCACAGCTTGGTCAAACAGATCATCAATTCATGGTAAGGGGGGTACTTGATTTTCAACCCCCACGTGAAGGTCAAAACAACTTCTCGAATGATTTAGTCCAGATTCCGCTCCTCGATCATCTTGATGCTCCTCGTCCTGGAGCTCATGATGACCCAGACATGATGGGTAAGTGACACAACCGCACTTAATCTATAAGACGTGAAACAGGAGGTCTTCACTTCCCGACAACGCCTATGCGACGTCATCTACTTAAAATGGCAGTTGAGTCTTATCATGAACGCTGGCATCGCGTCTCCTCATTTACGACCCATGTGGGGGCAAAACGCAACAGTACCGCGGACTGTGTTTCACATGCCGCCAACGACGGGCTTCCCAATTATAACCATTGGAACTCCAGCATCATTCACTCAATGGGCAGATTCATCACGGGGAGTCCATGCTCTCGAACTCGTACAGTAGCACCCAATCCTGTTCGTACGCATCACCACTTGCTACAACACCTTCCAAGTGAGAGGGAAAGGCAATCATCCAATGGATGTGTCACGCCCCAGGCGGCCGTCCCCGAGACGTGGCAAATATATAAATGATATCAGTAATCCATACACGAGGTCAAATAAATACTCCACAATAGAAAAGGCAATACACAAATAACTGACATCAAATATATACAAAAAGCGGAAGCTCAAATGACTAAGTCTGTAATTCAAAGACATATTACAGACTAGAGTACACAATCATCTGTCCTGTGAGAGCCAATATATACAATAACTGACATCAACAGTCTACATACCGTGCACAAGCACAAGTATAATACATACAATGAAAAAGGGAATGCTGATAGCCTCCGACTCGCAAGACATCCAACGCGAACGCGGGTCTCCTACTCGGATGGCGCCAGGGGAGCTCTTCTCTTGGATCCGACTCAGCGTCAACTGGGGAAAAACATAAGCGAGGGGTGAGCTACAAGCTCAGTGAGTGGTCAGAAACCAAACACCAACACAACATTCGATCCTAAGGCAATCTCCTATCAAGGAAACCATGGGTAGAAACCCAACGGTTAACAAGGTCACACGGCGGTGCAACCAAACCTCGTCCTCGCCCTAGCCCCCACAGGGGTGAGCCTAGGGACTTGAAGGACAAACTTGCTGTTCTACACCGTTCGTCATCCGGTAGCGCTCTCCCGGGCAGCCTCTACCTGGAGCCGGCCACGGTCAGTACACTGTCGACAGCGTCGATGGTACCTACAGGTGGGGGTCCACCTAGGGCGGCTCGTACCTAGGAAGCATCCACACGGATCCGGCGAAGGGGAGAACAATTCATGCTCGCAATATCATCCGGTGGTCCACCCTCGCGTAGCCTCACCTGGTACACTCCCATGATCAGTACATCCGCCGAATGCATCGGGAGTACTTACAAGTGGGAGTCCTCTGTCAGGGCAGCTTCAACACCTGGGCCACGACATGCACGATATTGGGAGGAACCACTACTTGTTCGCAGCGCGAACCCCATGGGAAAACCTACTACACAAGCTGGTGGGTCGAGTATCAACTCGAGCCCACCCCACTCACGCCAATACCCTCACCCTCACCCCGATGGGTGACATAGGATCTTGGGAGCAATACCATCACCCTCACTCCGACGGGTGACAAAGGATCTTGGGACAATACCCTCACCCTCACTCCGACGGGTGACATAGGATCTTGGGAAATTACACGAACTTGCAGATCGAACCAACGCCGACCCACCACACCCTCACCCTCACCCCCTCCTCGGGGTGACATAGGCTCTTGGGGAAGAGGTCGATTGTTCTACTCCACTCGTCTTCCGGTAGTCTCTCCCGGTGTGGCCTCTACTACCTCGTGCACAGGGTTCAGGCCTCTACCGGACTAGTCTCCCAAGACCGCTACCTCAGCTGTATGGGCACACCAACACGCGTCATGAGTAGCATCTGGGAGATCTCCACCGGACTTTACTACGCCGGGCAGTCTCTACTCGGAGCCAACGAAGGAAAGAACACTCGACACTCGCGAATACGATCCCTATGGATCCGTCATCATAGGTTATCAAAACCGATAAGCGAAACGAATTCTCATGAATTCCCTCCAGGGCGCATAACTCAGATGCGGGGAAGACATTAATTATAAGTGTCAAAACCATGGTATGACCCCACAAGAGGTCATACACTTGTCTAATACATTAGACAAGAATCATGGCCATATCGGCATATATATATATGCAATTAACTACCCAATGATGGCCTACTTAACATGCATACATGCAATCAAACAGATAAACACACACAAATTACAACCTATTATACGTTGGATAACACCAACCTAGAAGGGAAGGGTTAAGCGCGATCTGCGCAACAACAGGTGCATGCCAATAATTCCAAGCAAACCCGAGTCAAGTAGGAACTACATCTACTCACTCGGTTCGCGAAGAGAAGGAGGGCGAGGGAGAGGGAATGCCTCATCCTCTCTCGAGCTGGTCATAGTTTTGCCCCAACAGATGGGTGCAACAACTATACCACACCCTCGAGTCCTAAATCGGAGGAATATTACGCATACACCCGTTATTAACCCAAGTTAAACATGCTTGATAAATAGGGGTAGTCATTCAATCAAAATTACCTAAGTCATGCCATATTCTATACAATACATAGGCAAGTATAAGGTAGAATAGGGGTTCTACACAATATACGAGCTATAAAACCTAGCATGCATGATATCTAACATATTTAGGGTGCAATTTAAAGCCCCATGGAAGCGCGAAGCACGACTACGTGCATCGAGCGCTCCCGGAAGGGTTGGAATCAAACCACTCACCGATACCCGAGTCGTCGCGCATCCCAACCGACGAGGTCTGCAAGCCAAGGGTACCAAAAGGGTGAGTAAAATCATATACAAACATATAAAATCAATTAGGGATGCCTAAGACGTAGACATCCACGCATACGGGCTCGAACGCACGCATGCATGCACGCACGCACGCGTGCCCGAGCCCCCCGGACACCCACCCAAGGGTGCCGACCCTCCGCACGCCCAAAACGGGCCCCGGCAGCCCTGCACGCACGCACGCGGAGCCCCGGGCGCAGCCCCGGGCGTCCCGTGCGCACGCCCCGCGCGCACCGCGCGCAGACCGCGCGCAGACGCGCGCACCACGCGCAGGCAGCGCGCAGACGCGCGCACCCGCGCGCAGGCACGCGCGCCCGACCCGCGCGCACGCCCCCGCGTCCCAGCGCTCCCCCGCCAGCGCGCACGACCCGCGCGCTCCACCCGTGCGACAGCACCTGCGCGCACGCCGCGCGCGCGCTCGCGCGTGCAGACCCGCGCGCCCAGTGCTCCCATGCCCACTCCCATGCCCCACATACACCCAACCCCAAACACCTCACATGCAAGCCCTCCCAAGCATCCATATATGCACAAAAACCACCAAAAGAAGAGGGAAAACTCACCCGATTGAGAGGGGGAGCGAAGGGGGAGATGTAGGGGCTCGCAAGCGCACCCGTGACCACCTCGCCGCCACCACCACTACCACCACCTCTTCTATAGCTTCTCTTCTTCTTGGCTGATCCAAAGGGGAGGAGAAAATCAGTGAGAGAGACCATTGGAGGGCTAGGGGAGGAGGAGAGGAGAGAACATCAACACACACCAACCTTGATCATCTACTTCTTCAAGCACAACTCCTTCCAAGCACTCCTTCTCCTTGGCATTTCATCAAATATGTGGGGGGCTGAACACATACAAAGGGCTGAACCATGGGATGGAGCTTGAGAGAGATGGAGAAAGGAAGAATCAACAACAACAACCAACAATCCACCATTCAACACACCTTCTCGGACTCCTTTGTGTGCTCCTTCATCTCCATCACCTTCACCACCTCCACCCAAAACACACACAAGAGGAGGGGCTGGAACAGCTCAAAAAGAGCCCAAACAGAGGCTGAACTCGTAACATTTTGGGGTTGTATTTATAGGCATGGTCGGCTGAAAGACTAAGTCGTCCTCGGACTAAAAACTCTGCGCAGCCTTCACTTAAACGACCATAACTTCCTCAATACAGCTCCGAATTGCATGATTCCAGTGGCATTGGAAAGATAAGACGATTATCTACAACTTTCATGTTTACACCCAGATCAAATAACCTCTCCAGCTATTTCAAAATCTAGGCTAAACATCTTACAGGGCTGCTGCCTGGATTTCTCAACTTCGGGGTATACATGGAAAAATACCCATATCTTTTGATATACGAATCCAGTTGATCCAATTCCACTTCCATATGGAAGCTATCTCCAAACTTAACATCTCGTAATAATATCGGATTTTTACCTCTTCATCTTGGATTTTAACAAAATCAAATCCAAATACCAATCCGAAACTGCATAATTCCAAAACCGTTATCGGAATTAAACGAAAATTTTATGGGCAGTACTAAACAGTACCAGGACCCATAATATGCAGTTATATCTTCAATCAGAGTCCTTAAACCCCATAAGGTAGCTAAAAATTAAAATTTTAGCGACTCCGATCGAAATTAGGACTCTAAATGACACAGGTCTAACAGGATGTTTCAAAGATATTCCCCAACTGGGAGAAAGAACCCCTTGGGAGGGCACCTTGAGGTCCCGATATAGGATATCCCGACAATCAAACAAGGAACACGAAGCACCCTAGCCCGGGTCTCAATGATGACCTCGCAAGGTCCCTTAATCCCGATCAGGAAAATGGAAGAAAACATCGCCCATTAATGAGTAATACGCCACATCCTCAGGACTTTAAACCGGCACCGTTTATGAACTCCATGGTACATCCCTGATAAACAGAATTGAGGAGAATACGGTCTCCAATCGGTACTGATATCCCAACATAGCATTTAGAGGGGCCGACACTACACCCATCCATCTCGCGAAAACGGGAGACACGAACGAGTGTGTGGCCATGGAATCAAATAGCACATAAGCAGGAAGTTGAGAGATCAAAACAATATTTCAGACGACTACCCGAAGCCTGCGCCTCATCAGTCGTAAGTGCTGCAACGCTCCCCTGAACAAGCTGCGGCTGAGGAGCAGGGGCATGCCTCGCAGGCTGCGGTGGCTGTCTCCTCTAATCAACACGACCACCCAGTGGTTGCTCCTGCTGACTCTACGGCTGCTGTCGCTGGCGTGGTAGCTGCTCCTGCGGCTGCTGTCGAGGCACAGGAGGTCGGTCCCCATCGGGGCAAGCATGTGCTAGATGTCCGACTCGCTGGCAGTGGTAGCATCGTCGTGCCTCTGATCCTCTAGCACAGATCTGAATGGCAGCAATGGATGCAGGACCACGAAATGGCACCACCTCAACTGGTGTAGCGGCGGCCCCCAATTGATCCACGCGGTGCTGCTTGCACTAGCGACGTCCCCGAACTTTCTCCACAGAAATTTCCCTCGGTACAGGGGGTACAACTGGTACCACTGGTGACTCAGGAACTAAGGGTACCTGCGGGGCCGCCCAACAGGCCGTCCGTAGCTCCTAAATCACTCTCGCATGCTCAGCAAATGCCACAGTCTGGGCCTCCAACACACTAGTCAGAGTCTCTAGTAGATCTGCTATGTGAGAGTAAGCACGCTCCCATGCAGGAGGCTCATGCGCAAGTCCTGGCCCAATAGCCGAGGACTCGTCAATAGACTCCTCGCCTCCAGTAGGTTCAAAAACTTCCAAGGCCTGAGGGGGACCACGTCCATGCATCCGTCTGCAAGGAGGCATATCAGCAACCTAATTAATAGACACTAGGATCAGAATACTCATAGAAATCCTAGGACTCTTCTCTAAGACAATAATTGGCTCTGACATGACCAGGCTCTGATACCAACTTTTGTCACGCCCCAGGGCGGCCGTCCCTGAGACGTGGCAAATATATATAATATCAGCAATCCATACACGAGATCAATAAAGACTCCATGCAACAACAAAGGCAATAGAGCAGTTAACAAAGTAGCTGACATAATATATAAATATATAACGGAAGCTTAAACGACTAAGTCTGTAATTCAAAGACATATTACAGACTAGAATACATAATCAACTGTCATGTAAGAGCCAATATACAACAAGACATCAACATACAAGTACTGATACATACAAAGAAAAAGGGGGGATGCTGATGGCCTCTCTCACTCGCAGACCCAAAACGTGAACGTTGCTCCGCTACAAGTATTACGCCTCGGGGAGCTCCTCCTACAGATCCGACTCAGCGACAACTGGAGAAAAACATATGTGGCTCAGTGAATGGCACAATCCACGCAACACAACTCATTTTAACCTTCAGATCATTAAAGTCCCTAAAATGGGAGCAACTGCACAATTGGTGGGTCGTAGCGACGCCGACCCACCCCACCCTCACTCTCACCCTCTAGGGGTGACATAGGCCTTTTAGGAGAGATGAGATTGCTCTAAACCCTTGGTCCACCGGTAGCCCTTTCCTCGGGTAGCCTCTACCTGGCATACTCCCACGATCATTACGTCCCTAGATGCATCAGTAATACCTACAAATGGGAGCCTGGTGCCAGGACAGCGTTTTCGATTGGAAAGTTACTACACGGATCCCACAAAGGGGAAAAATAATCTACATTCGCGGATACGATCCTCTTGGATCCGTCGTCACCGGTTACTAAACACTAATACGGTAATGAATTCTCAAGAATTTCCTCCAGGGTGCACAACTCAGATGGGGGAAATTCTATCATTCGTAATGTCGATGCCATGGTATGACCTCATAAGAGGTCATACACTTGCTTAACCTCATTAGGCAAGGTTCATGGCTCATATGTATAAATAAATATACAACAATAATTCATTAAACAAGGAATTAATCATGGAAGCATTTTAAATGATATAACAACAACCTATAACATTTTCTAAGGCACGCTTATACTTATACATTCTCATTTTGGTTTAATTAAATTAAACTAGGTGGGGACATACATGGATCAAGGTATGCTAACATGGGACATGGTATCTAGACATGTATGGGCTCCCATACATGATACATGAATGTATAATCCTAGCATACAATGTCTAACAAGGTATGGGTGCATCATAGCAAAACATGCATTAACATATATTCTTAATTAACAAGTTAATATGCAGTTATGGTGCCCCAGGGGAGGGCAATGCACGTCAACGTGCATCGAACGCCACCCAACTGGGTTGGATTGACCCACTCACTGCAACCCGGGTCGTTGCGTGATCGTTCGCCAAGATCTGCAAGACAAAGGCATCAAATAAGGTGAGTATAACCACATAGAAACGCTTAAAATTGACTAGAAATGCCAAAGACTTAGACATGCACGCATATGGGCTCGCACGCATGCGAATATGCACGTATGCACGCATGTCCGAGTGCCCCGACGCCTACTTGAGCCCTCGGGCAGCCACACGCGTGGCCCCCACACACATGCGCACGTGCACGCACGCATGCACGCGCTCCTGCGCCAGACGCGCGTCCAGGCACCTAGTCGCGCCCCCCATGAGCGCTCGCGCGCGTTCACACGCTCGGAAGCCCGAGCCAGAGTCCCCCCCGTGCGCCTGCGCTTACGCGCGCGCGCCTAGGTGCCCAATACCCCTCTCCCTCACTCCACACACACCCAACCACAACCACCCAGCATGCATGGTCCCTTAACACCCATAACACCCAAAAAAACCCAAAAATACAAGTAGGGGGAGGGCTTACCGAGAGAGGGGGAGTGGAAGGGGGAGATCCGGGCCCACCACGCACTCGCAACCACTTCAACCACCACCACCACTACCACCACCTCCTCAGCCTCCCCACAGCCCTTCTTGGTCATGAAAAATAGGGGACAATGGGGTAAGAGAGGGAGCTTGGGAAAGAGAGAAGCAACAACAATGAAACAACAACCAACAACACTCACCCATAATTCCTTCCTCTTCTTCTTCTCTTTGTTTTTCTTAACAAAACACACACAAAGTGGGCTGGAGAGGGAGAGGAAGAGAGAGACGTGAGAATGAGAGGGAGAGGAGTCAAAACTCCATTGGGGGGTGATGAGAAGGAATTTAGGGGGAGGTGAACTTAAACAAACCACACCCACTCACACTCACAAAATCCAAAGTTTTCATAACTCTTAAGCAAGAGGGGGGTGAATTTACCAAAGGTCACCATAACCACCCAAAATGTCTTTTACTATTCCACCAAACATGTTATATATGTGTCACTTTTTAGCCTATTGGTAACCTTTGGGTCATTTCTGGCCAGTTTCTAATTTTTCATTTTTCGATCAGAGCCGCTAAAATTTAGGCTTTTAGCCATCTGCGTGAGCTTCAGTACTTCGATTGAAAATCTAACTGCATATTATGGGTTCTGTTACTATTTTGTACTAACCATAAAAATTTCATTGAATTCCGGTAACGTTTTAAAAATTATGCAAATCCGAACCGTATCCGGGTTTCGGTCGTTACTGGTTTTGTGGGAGGAATAGTGTTGGGATATTTGGTGTCTATGGTGACTCTAGGTAAAGTTACCCCCCTTTGCTTAAGAGCTAAGAAAACTTTGGTTTCTTGGTTAGTGCGG